>JAQIYC010001154.1:0-10181 GCA_034699545.1 Porobelba spinosa | reverse complement strand
AAACAATCGGTTGTCGAAGAAGTGACGAAACAATCGGTTGTCGAAGAAGTGACGAAACAATCGGTTGTCGAAGAAGTGACGAAACAATCGGTTGTCGAAGAAGTGACGAACCAATCGGTTGCCAAAGAAGTGTCACAACAGAAGGTTTCGGAAAAGTTGAAACAAAATATTGCGAAAGAAGTGGCGGAACCGACGAATGAAGCAAAAGATTTGAGGTTTAAGGCCGAAGAAGAGAATCAATTAAAGGAATTGTCTTCAAGTGATTCCAAAGATTTGACAGAAAATTCTGAAGAAATAGTGAATGAATCGCAAGATATTAGTTCTGATCGCGATTTAAGCAAAAGTGTGAAACAAGACATGACTTCGAAGTCATTCGAAGAACTAAAAGAACAATCGAAAGACACTTTGGTTTCGAAATCGGAAAACGAATTACTCGTTGCGACAGAAACTATAGCTAAAGAAGAGACGAAAGAGTCTGCAATCGATAAACCAATTATCGAAAGATTGGGTGAAAAGAGTGAGAAATCCGACGAAAATCTAAGTAACGAAACGGAAGGGAAAGCCTCAAAAGTAAAGCCCCCGCGAAGGCGGCGTTGGGGCGGATCGGTGTCTAACGATACACAACAGAACACACGAAAAGGTATATCTAGTGATCAGCTGAAGGAACTGATTCCCGACTTGGACTCGACGGGTCCGGGTGTCGCCAACTCGAGCGCCGCACCAAAGGTGAGTAAAACAGATTCGAGTAATACGAGTATTGTTGTGACGAGTGATATGTCGCGAACCCAAACAACTGTCGCAAACAATGAAATGCCTCCAAAACGAGACATTCGAGTTGTCAGGAAATCGGTTTCTGTTCCAGAAGAGGGTCAGACCAATGCTGAAGAGCCGATCAAACCGTTACCACCGAATGTCGAACCGAAGAACAAAATAATTGTCGAAATCGATAAACCGGACAAAAGTGAAGAACATTCGGAAGAATTGCGACGTGAAGTGAGTCCCGCGAAGAACAGCGACTCGAATGTGGTTTTCATCCGAAACCTCGTCCGTCCCTTCACTCTCTTGCAACTGAAGGAGGTTTTGGGCAGAACTGGAAAACTAATTGAAGAGCAGTTCTGGATCGACAAAATCAAATCCAAATGCTTTGCCACTTATGATAGCGTCGAAGAAGCCGTCGCTACTCGGCTCGCACTGCACGGCACCCGATGGCCCGCTTCCAACCCTAAACTGCTTACCGTTGAGTTCGCGACTAAAGAGGAATTGGATTTCCATTTGAAAGGAGAGTCGACATCGAATAGAGACTTAATTGTTGCAAAACCCGAGGAATCAGTTCCGAACAATAAGTACGACATTATTGTCAAAACGGAGGAACAGAAGACTGTTTTGCGGGAAAAGGAGAACAGAACGGAGAACCGACCCATTCGGGAGTGGGATCGCGACAAACTCGTCCGCAAAGAGGAGGACAGCCGGCGATTGAGTGCCAAAAAACGAGGGATGAGTCCGACAGAGAGGAACAGAAGTCAGGAACGGGAGACCAAACGACGACGACAGGGTTGGTCTCAATTGGTTTGAATCGATTCGATATATTTATAATTTGTTCGAATTATCTTAGATTCGACGAAAGTTGAAGAACGAGTTCGAGCGGCAGATTCGACATCAGAGGGCCCGGCGGTAGTGGCGCCGCCGGAAACCGAATCCCCGGCCAAACTGTTGGACGACTTATTTCGGAAGACTATCGCAACGCCAAGTATTTATTGGTTACCCCTAACTGAAGAACAGGCGGTGGCCCGGGATGTGCTCCGAGTGGAAGAGGAAAAGAGACGGATTGAAGAGAGAAACGTAAGGGAAGAGCAGATCCGAAAACGACAAGAAGATAGGCGTCCCTTCGAAGCGCCCGCGCCGTTCAGAAATGTATTGGACTTTTGATTGCTTTTAGTTTTTAAATGTTTAATAAAACCAATTATTGAATAATAGGAACGAAATCAATGGCGAACTGATTCGCCACCAAATCGACGCACCTTTGGGGGGCGTCGGGGGTCTCCACCATTTCGCCGCTCACCCCCCGGCCGCCGCCCTTCCCCTCCCCTTCGACGCCGGTCTCCACCGCCGAGTCGTTATTCCCGATCTCCGATCAATCGAAGAAAACGATAGTTTGGATCGAATAATAAACTCTGACTTAAGTTATATGTGTTTCTACTGAACGTCACAACACTTCGACTCTCAGTTCGTTCAGACATTCGATGGTTTTAATGAATTGGCAGAAAATTCACCTATTCTTCAATACAGGTCTTCAATGGTAATACAGATGTCTTCGTATCTCTTGTTTTGCTTTCTTTGTCCAAATTTTTTTCAATTAATGAGTGAATGACTGAATGACTGAATGAGTGACTAATTATAGCGAATTAGGGATTGGAGTGAATGAGTGCGAGTGATGTGTTGTTGTGTTTGTGTAGTGTAGGGAATGTGTAGCGAATGTGTGGGAAATGTGTAAGTGTTGTAGTGTTGAGTAGAGGCGCATATATTTTCTCTTACAGAACATCTGACGTCAAATCTCAGGTTTAATTCATCAGATCTACAAATGTTGTCGAAAACCGAATCCTTTGATAAATCCTTTAATATTAATAATTATGCGAACAATAACTCAAAATCTGATTATTTGATGCGAAGACAGACTAAGAACTCAAGTATTAATCAAATATTTGGTGTAATTCGTCATTAGTTTCGATCCATTTGATGATAATTCGGGGAATATTTACAAAAATTCAGTAAATATTTGGCCATTAATTAGACAGACATTAGATTTCTTTCTCATTTGTTATTTAATTTAATCGCGATTTGCATTCAATGCTTGTCTTTATATAACTTATAATTTTGCACTTTTTCTCTCATATCTGATATTCATTATGTTTTTAACCGCAAATAAAACATTGAAATTAAGTTAAATATTGTTTTTTAATTACACAAATCGATTGGCAATTGAATTGAGCTTTAAATCAGAGCACAAGTCGTTTGTAGACCAGAGCAGAGCTCAAAATAATTTTTTAAAAAGTTAATCACATTTTTTTGATTGAATTTATTTTATTGACAATAAATTCATTTTTTCTTTTAATTTGTTTTGTTTTTTCGATTTTACAATAAAATATTTAATAACAATTGTTCCCAAAAATAAACACCAATTATAATAAGTGGTATAAAATACTTGTGGTTTTCATATATAAATTGAAACAATGTTTGCCTTTAAGTTAAACTAAATTACAATTAATTTCAAACTACGGCTTAATTTGATCGACAAATAATTAAAACTAAAAAATAAACAATTTTTAAAACTTAATTCGTTTTTGTTTTGATAGACAAGAGAAAAGTTTTTAATTAATGAGAAGTAAAGAAAAATTTATAAATTGTTATAAAAACAAGTAATTCGTTTAAAAGACAATTCACAGAAATAACTGAAATATAAATTTCGAATATTTTGGAAGCAAATCGATCAGCACTTGTCGTCGACTTAATTTGAATTGAATTGAATTGAAATGTTAATCAGTTTGAGTAGTAATGCAAATAAAATCTATAGAGAAAAGTGGCAAAGAGGGCAATGCCGACCGGAATGACCCACGAGCGCCAGCTGCTACCGTCACCGGAAGGGGTTGGAGTAGCGCCCCAGTGGTTCTTCTCCTAATAGAGCACAAAAGTCATCATTAGATTCAGTTTTCAAAGACAACAAAATCGGGAATATTTTGGTCTGAAATGACATTTACGGCACAGACAGACAGCGATAGGAAATACGAGATTTTAATAATTAATTTCAGCAGAAATAAGATAATCCCTGAAATACTCATTCATTTAATGCTAATATAAGTGATTATATGCGGGAAAGTCATGCGATTAGATATTTGGCAAAAGTAGTCAAAATAATGGTTCGTCTCTACCCTAAATGGTTTGTATGTTTTGATGCGGTTTTGGATTTATTTGTTTTGAGACTCAAATCAATGACTGTTCAAAGTATCGCTACATTATTTCGCAATTTTTTTTCTATGAGAAATTCAACAATTTTTAACAGAATTAGCAAATTTCGGGACTAAAGCAAGTTTTTCATCAAACTATTCAATTGACGAATATTTACCTGAATTTTCTTTGTTTTCTTCCTGTCCTCCTGTCAACACAAAAATTTACATTTTTAATCAATATATCAACAAAATATTTACAATATTATAATAATTAACAAGTAACATTGTAACGCTATAGCATTGTAGCATTCACCCTTTTGATTTTTAATTTACATTGAGATTATATTTTACGTAATTTGCCGAACGCTAGTAATTACTTATTTGTAAGTTATATATATTAAGACTACAATTGTTTATACGTTTAACTATTATTTCTTAATTAACTAATGTGTGAATTAAATGAAAGTCTTAGCAATAGATTAACATTTCGATTGAAGTAATCATTGGATTTAATTTGATTAAAGAGTAAAATCTGATCGAAACTGAGAGCGGGTTTGGAAATAAAGTTTAAGTTCTGTTTATTAAATCAAAACAATAGAAATTCATTGCAAACTATACAGATTAACCCGTTTATAACGAATCCCTTACAACGAATACCCAGTTATAACGAACAAGTGTTTGGGAATATTTGTATTGAAAAATAAGTATTTTATAACAAACAGATTTTCACAAACCGAGCTGTTCGTATAAGTGGGTTAGTCTGTACTATAATTTAGAATTTAAAATATTATAACTTTTCGCTAAATTAGTCATTAAAGAGAGAAAGAATTGTTTGACTCAATTATGTCGAAACAATAAAAATGGGAGTTGGGTGTACCTTGCTCACAATGCCGCAACTACACATCTAACTTCTCTTGTAATTATACCATGTACATATGAATCAAAGTTTTAAGGCTCAAAAGTTAGGGTCATTTTATTTAGTAAATAAGGTAAGTTGGGGTCAATGATTGTCAACTAACCCCAACCCTAAAATTTTGAAGAGAAACCCCTTTTACAAATTTGCCGCATAAGACTTCATGCAAATTTTATTTTGCTTAAATTATTGCTAAATCCGGTTTAAATAGTTTTAAATTAGTTTAAATAAGACCTATATTTTTGTCACCCTTACTATGACCCCACGATTTTAGCCAATATTTTACAAGTAAACCCATACCCAATAAATTGTAAGTCAGTCGGCATCTCAGGATATAATTCAATTTAAAGTTGTTTGGGTTTGGGTTGGATTTAGTGTTAACTTCAGGTTAGATCTAAATTAAATTTAATTAATTACTAAATAAATATTGTTTTCACTCCAAATCCATCCAATCTCTCTAACAATACCAGAGATGTCGACGGGTTGTCAATTCTGGGGGATATGGGAGGAGATGACCAAAAAGTTCAAGTTTGCCTTATTTTTTGCACTTATTTTAACTGTATACGTTTAAACCGAATTTAACAACAATTTAA
Organism: Porobelba spinosa; assembly: GCA_034699545.1. Taxonomy (NCBI): domain Eukaryota; kingdom Metazoa; phylum Arthropoda; class Arachnida; order Sarcoptiformes; family Damaeidae; genus Porobelba; species Porobelba spinosa. Next base: position 4,734 of record JAQIYC010001154.1, on the reverse strand, counting down.
GCAAAAGTTAGTTCAAATTAACAAAAAAGTAAAAAATTATGGTGAGGGTCCTTTATATATACATATTTGTGTAGCTTATAAGGTGTTGAATATTGTTCAGGGATGTCTATGGGACTGTGGGAAGGGGGAATAAACCCATCATCCCACAGGATTGAAAAATTGGTCTTTATTCTACCAGGATTTTTGAGGAGAGAAGGACCCCCCCCCCCCACCATAATTTTTTACTTTTCTGTTAATTTGAACTAAATTTAACTAACTTTTGCTTAAACTGTTGTTAAATTCGGTTTGAATTTAGTTTAAATACAGTTAAAATAAGTGCAAAAAATAAGGCAAACTTGAACTTTTTGGTCATCTCCTTCCATATCCCCCAGAATTAAAGCCCCCTAGAATGGAATCCCCCATTCTATATGCAATAGATCGATAACGAGCAAGGTACATAGTGAACAGGCCATAACAATTACGTTAAGCACCAAGAAATTAATATGGTTGTAAGTTATTTTAGTTAAAATTCCTACTATTCTAGCAATAAAATTCTGACGTCTTATTAGCAAATGTGTTTTAATTTAAAATTCAACCAGGGCAAAGTTCAGTTTTAATGAGCGCATAAAAAGCTGCAATTATTCGAAGCCATCATTGAAAACAAGAGATCGGGATTTGGATTAAATGAAATTAGTTTCTAATTAAGAGCTATCAGTAGAGAGGCCTTGGATGGAGTGTTGCGTCAGAAATACAAATCATATAAGTATTCAATTCAATGCCGTATTTTAGCTGTTTTCTACCCAAGCTATTGCTTTTGATAATTCAATTAAAAAGTACATTCAGTATAAACAGACAAACTTTGAGTACATTTGAAACATGTACTAAATATACTAATATTCCGATTCGTTTTAATTATATATTTTTTAATATCAGAATATATATACAAAATAAATGATTGACTAAAAGCACAAGTTTTGACAATAATTTATAAGAATCTAATCAAATAAAGTACAGAATATGATATAAAGTATTGTATATTATGTAAAATTAAAATTAAAAATTTGTTTGAATTTTATATTTCTATTCATACAGTATCTGAAAACTATATTTACAAAAATTGGCGACACTTTTAATGAAAGTCTTTAATAACTTATCACAGTTTGAGTTATCAGTTTAAGAATTAAATGCGTTAACAATATTCAGCTATTTATTCGATTTGTAGTAAAGTTCAAATAATAGGTACGAATGCATTGGTTGTGTTTAAGGAAAGAATTTATATGTTTATGGCATTAGAAGAGCAGTAATGGCTTTCACTTAGTTTTGAAACTATTTTATAAACAATTAAAACAAACGCTACGAATATATCCATTAATATTGTAATTAAATTTAATTAAATTAAATTTAATTAAATTAAATTAAATTAAATTAAATTAAATTAAATTGCTTAAAATTAGCAAATTCTTCAGTTATATCCGGATTTAATCAACATTTACATTAAATTAACCTTAAATTTCAACAAGGTATATATCAAATTAGAAAATAGTTTTAGTAATAAATACATTTTAAAACCGCTTTTATATTCATTTAGATCAAGGATGTCGATGGTCGACAAAGTTGGGGGGGGGGGGGGCTTGCGGAGGATCAGCCTAAATAATTTTAGTAAAAATCCGGGGGGATTTTGGTAGGAGTTGAAAATATATAAGTCTAATTTTCATTCATTTACAACTATTTTTAAACGTGATTTAAACTAAATTTAGGTAATTTAACTGAATTTAAACCGGATTTAGCACTTATTTAGCAAAAAAAACCAAAATTTGTATGGGCGGTGGGTCCTCTCTTGCTAAAAATTCCTGAGGGAATAAGAGGCCAAATTTTCAATCCTGGGGGGTTGATGGGCATGAACCCCCCCCCCCACCCATACGATATGCCTGATTTATGCTTTAAATAACTTTAATTTTAAAACTCAAGGAAAAGTAAAAATCAATTTAATAATTTCTAATTTAAAATATTTAAAATAAAGCTGTGATTGAAATATAGTTTTAATAATTAGTACAAAATGTTAATTTAAAAGTATATTCCGTTTTAGAGGAAATTGTTGATTAAAATAGATTCGATAAAAATGAAGACATTTTTATTATAATAAATAGAAGAAATTTGAGTCAAAAAAATTATTTCAATAAGTATTAAAAATTTAATAAAATGTCATTGAATTGGAAAATATTGAGGATATGAAGGAAATCATAGTTTTCTCTTATCGACAATTTTGAAATTTCCAGAAAATGTCAAAATAAAGGTCAAAGAGCTCGGAATGAATCCGATTCGACGCCAAAAACAGCGTTTATTGCATACATTCAATGCATTAGTTTTTCGATTACCGGTATATTCACTCAAATCAAACCAAAGGCCGGTTTTCAAGAACTAGAGTTCGAGTCGAATATAAGGAAAAAATAGCAGTTTTTCTAAACTAACGAATCGATTGTAATTCAATCGTTAAAGTGATGGAGTGGTGGGTCAGTCATACCTCCGTTAGTTCTCCGATTTTGTATTGTTTCATGAGTTCCCGCGCGTCCGAAGAGTGACCGACGTCTTCGAAGGACTCAGTGGCGTCACGTCCGGCCTGTTCTATCATCACTTCCTCCCCTCCCGGGTGCTGGCAGTGGACACAATCGACAGAATATGAGTGTTATGTCGGAGGAAGGAAAGGCAAATCAATGGAATCAATGCTCACCTCTTCGAGGAATTTGGTCACATCGTAGACCTCGTCGTGAATGAGAAGCCAAACAGACTTCTTCTCGTTGTGTTTCGCCACTTCCTCTAAGGTATACGTTTGCGTCGGTTCGCTCTTTTCGGCCATTCCTTACAGTTATTACTATTTTTGCAATTATTACTAAAACTAAATAAAAATAATAAATCGTTTGATTAAATCGTCGATTGTATCGAATGGAGAGTCGAATCGTATGACTGGAGTAGAGACTGAACGCAGAGTTAAAGCTATTAATACAGATCTGATAACAACTAAATTGCGATAAAAGTTAAGTAAAACTAAATTATTTGTAACTCAAGTACGAAATGAATTGAAGCGAATGTATGGAAAAGTGTTTGAAATGCACTGACGTATCGACGTATCGACGTATCGCTCAAAGTATGGCTACTATTGATTCAAAGCTCACGTCTACTCATCACTGCTTTGATGGCAAACGGATTCCCAGTTTAGAGTCATTCGATTGAACGCCAATTGCGTTAAACATAACAATTACTTACGATTCGACGAATTATTCTTTCAATTGTTTGCCGTAAATGACACTAAATATTAGCTTTTATTTACTTCACTACTGCTCTGGCATTGAATCAAAACAATTTTCATGTAAACAAATATCGTTACAATTAATTAATTATATGTCGTTTGTCTCCCCTTTCGCCAAATTAGCGAACATTTGCGTATTTACAGCACTTCTCACTCCTCGTCAATAGAGACTCTTTGAGTGCATAAGCATTACATTATTATATCTAACAGTTTGTCTACGTTTGCGTGTTTTGCACTTAACAGTACTGAAGGAAATCCTTGAATACATTCGACCAGTCATTGCATTTTCCTACAGTTTTCCCCTTTTTTCGATATCTTGGATCTATTTATTATAAACTTATTTTTTTGGATAAAATCATTTTCAGTTAAATTTATATGATTTGGCATTTATAATTTAGCTAAATCATACAAGCACCTGATGTAACAAGTAAAGATTTAGTTTAGAACCATCGAGAATTTAGCAATTTGCTTGTGTATACGTGTAAGCACTTTAACTGTACAGTTGTGTCGATCGCATACTTTTAAATTTAAATTAATAAATGATTTATTGCAAGATTTAGATTACACTTCAAACTCGAATATACAGTATTTAATTGAATGATGAATTAGATGCAAAAAATGTTTGAATGAGACAAATAAATTGCAATAAATTCCTGAATTAGAAATTTGTGAGACTTTGCAAATGCGAGGAATTTATGAAGTCGTTCGACTAGTCTAGAGCTGAATGAACTGATTCCGACCCAAAGTTTGCGTTCAATGAGTTGTAATTTATTCGAAACTTACAATTAGTCGAATTGTTATTTTATTCCGTTATTTCAATTATATCTTCTCTTTAACAACAAAAAACTTATAATAAAATCCGATTTATATAACAATAGATAATCGACGCAAAGATGACTTTTTTCTTTACATTAATTAAAATGATTTGCAATATTGAAATTGAATGTAATTCAACACAATTTCACATTAATATTATTCTTAAATCTTAAACACTTTTCGGAAATTTTATTTAAATCTAAAGTTAAAGTCCTTGTAATAAATTCTAGAGAATATTAATTTATATAAATATTTAATTTTAGAAATAATCTGTTTTTCTATTTTTAATATTCATAAAAATTATTATTATATAAATATAAACTCACTTATAACAAACAACTCGGTACTTGAAAATCTGTTTGCTATAACCGGAGTTCGTTATAAACGAATTTAATTTACATAAAAATTATGTATTCCGTTTTTACATACTTGTTCGTTGTAACCGGGTATTTGTTATAAGCAGGTTAATCTGTATTTGTAATATATTTAATAATTTTAGCAATTTCTATTAGACAGGGTTAGCCAGACTGAGTCAGGTCAGGGGGGTTAGGGGTTTAGGGGGGGGGGTAAATAATTTATTTTTTTCAAAATTCTAGGGGGGTCTAGGGGGGGTCAGCTCAAAAATTTTCGCACCA
>JAQIYC010001153.1:0-10182 GCA_034699545.1 Porobelba spinosa | reverse complement strand
CCGGCAAATTTTTAGAGGGGGGGGTACCTCAGCCGCGGCTTCAGGGGGGGATAATATAAGATTTTTCGAACTCAGGGGGGGATAATTGCCTGCCTTATCCCCCCTTCCACATCCCTACTATATTGATAATTTTAAATCAAGAAAGGACTTTGAGGTTGGCGATGGAAAAATAGATCTTTATGTATAACGTAACTCTTACCCTGGGTAATCAAAAATTTATTAGTTTTTAAATGTTTTAAAATTCTTATTAAAAATAATTTTTATTGAAAATAAAAAAGAATTTTTAAAACGATTAAAATGCTACTTAAAAATATAACATGCACAAGTTTTTGTACCGGTTTTAGTAAAAAAAATTTGTTAAATAGACTTTTATTTTAATTTATAAATTAATAAGACTTGTCTCTTAAAATATATATTATTTTTTATTTTTCTTTATTATATTTTTCATTAAATAATTTAAAATTAAGATTAAACAGGGTCCATCAGGGCCAAGGTCAGTCAGGTCAGGGGGTTCAGGTAGGAGTAAATGGCTCATTTTGACTAAAATCCTAAGAGGAATCCAGGGATCAGTGGAAATCCAGGTAAGGGTTATCTCAAAAACATGTCGGATTACCGAAAAAATTTGGCGCCAAAACGTTATTTTATTCCCGCATTTAAAGCCAATTTAACCGGATTTAAACTAAATTAAGCTAATTTAATTTAATTTAATTTAAACCGGATTTAACGCTAATTTGGTCAAACTAACCAACGGGCAAATTTTAAATATTAACGGGGAAATTTTTTTTAAGGAAGAGGTCTTATATTCGAACAAAATCTTAGGAAATTAGAGCAAAATTTTTCCTATTGGGATTGAGAGTGTCGACCCTCCACCCCCTCCACCCCCTGAAATTAAATCTCCAAACTTTAACCAGAATCGAAATAAATAGTCAAAAACTATATTTTAAATCTAGTTATTTATAAATAAGTACAAAATGTCGAAACCGATAAGCGGTTTAAATACCATTTAACAAAATATGTTCTTTCAAATTCTAATTTAATTTAAAATTATTTTTTAACTCTGTATCATTCTCTCTTTTATGGTATTAATCGATATATTTGTTGAGCAAACATAAACATATATATTGATCATCCCTATTGGTGCATCAAAATGAACTAAAGTTGATATCCCTATATAGTAATCATTTTGGGCCCAATTAGGCTGTTGGCAATTATTGCAGTATTCACTCCTAATATTAAGCATATGTAAGATCTTCATCGACTCAGCAATGGTTGCTAACAACAACAACAACTGAAATGGTTGGTCACTATTAGCAACACTGAAGGCAAAGCCAGAAATGCCCGCATCTATGGGGAGAGTCTCCAGTGGAGACAAAGCCTTTCGTACAGTCTTTTAGGCATTTTTGCAGACATTTCCAAAACAATAACACAATTTCAACGTTTATTTAATTGGATTTAATTCGCGTTTAACTGTAATTACGAACAAATATTTGGACAAAATCTGTTTAAATCATAAAATTGTCAAAAGTATTGTCGAAATCGTTTAATTGGAGTCTAAACCTGAATCTCGAAACTGTCGATAGGATTGAGAGCAGAGTTGAGTCGAATTTTTTATAATTAACTGAAAACCCATTTCTGGACTTTATATAAATAATCGAAACTTTTTAGGGATTGACTCTCTCTTCAGACTCTCGTCTCAAGCGCTTCCAATCAGACCATTGGCGGCCGTAAAGCCAAACAAGTGCTGAAGCGGTGCTCAAAAGTGGCAGAAATGGTGTTGTCGTCGGTATTGGCGGACAATTCGATGCACTTCAATGAGAACCCGTCGGGAAATGCCATTCTTGAGATGCTTCGAAGTCAGCGAATCGACGGCCGGTTCTGCGATATAGTACTGCACGTGAGCTCCGGAGCCCTAAATGAGAAGCTCTTTCCGGCGCACCGGTCGGTGTTGGCCGCTTGCAGTCAATACTTCGAGTCTGTGCTGAAGACGCATCGGGTGACCAAAGAGCAGATCAACATCGGGTGCCACGACGTGGATGTGTTCGAGACTCTCTTGGATTACATGTATTCGGGAAACATAACCATTGATTGGCATAATGTGAACGAATTGCTGAAACTGAGTAACTATTTCCTGATGTCTAAAGTCAGCTCTTATTGCAATGACTTTCTCGAACACTACCTGTCGGTCGACAACTGCATAGCTGTTCGCGATTTGGCCCAAAAGTTCAATTTAGACCAATTGGTCAACACTTGCAATGACTTCATATCCGACAACTTAACCGAAATCATTGAACAGCCGTTTATGACCGAAATGACGGCCAAAAAGTTGGATTCGATTATTAAAGATCCGGTGATTGGGTTCACGACTTTCCCCGTTTCACAGCTCTTGACGTTCTTCGTGTCGTGGGTTAAGAGAGACATTGAGAGGCGAAGTGCAGAGTTGTGGCACTTCTTCGGTTATGTCGAATGGCATAAAATGAAAGTCGAATTCATTTACGATCACATCGACACCGAAGACCTCTACCGCGAGAACAGACTTTGTCTGTACTTCGCTCTCAAGTCGTTGGTTGAGAACAACATAAGTATTGAGAGATATGTCGATACTTACAAAGAGTTGAACAAAAGTTTTGCCAAAATTAAAAAACTAACGATTGGAGAGAACTTGCAATCAGACGAAGAGGTGATCGTTCCGAATATGGAGGAACAGGACTTAGTGCTGCCCAACAGTCCCATTGTCGTAGAGCCCGTAGAGAGTAATATTAGAGTTAGATCTAAAGCACAGACTGTTAAGGAGAGGTCGACTAAGTGTTCCAAAAGTATGAATTGCTTTCGATTAAAAGTATTCAAAAATTTTATTAATTTTAAAAAAATAATTCTTAAATTCAGATGAAATGAATGAAAATAAACGAAAATCGATTAGAAGTCGAAAAGTAGAGAAAAGGAATTCTACCGAAAGCGAGGAATTAGTTCCGAGAAGTGGTAAAAGAAATCTTAAAGAAAAGTATTCGAAAAACGAATGGTTTATATATTCAACTGTTTCTAAGAAGAAGAACAGTTCGACCGAAGAGGACAACGAAAAACACGCGAAGAATAAGAAAGAAAACGAAACGATTGAATCAGACGTTGAAAGTGAGACTAATATAGAAGACGAGGAACCGGAAGGTGACGACGAAGAGGTAAGTGAAGAAAATTCTGATCAGAATTTTGATGACATCGAAGGCGAATCACCGAAGAAGAGACTCAAGTCTCGAAATAAGATCCAATCGATGTCTTTGGCCCATTGGAAGGAAGGCGTGAAGTGTCCGCATTGTATATACGTCGGGCACAGCGCCACTCGACTCGAGCAGCACTTGTCTCGAGTGCACGAGGAGGACACGACCTATAAGTGCAAAATGTGTTCATTTGTCTGCAAATGGAATCGCGAGTACTATAAACACATGAAATCTCACTTCGAAGGCCCGCCCTATAAGTGCGAAGACTGCGAATACAGTTGCGATCGAATCCAATTCATTTTGTCGCACCGGATGCGTCACACGGATGAGAGGCCCTATCACTGCGAGTTGTGTTCGTTTAAGTCCCGAACGAAAGGCAATCTCATTGTTCACATGCGTATACACACCGGAGAGAAGCCCTACTCGTGTCACCACTGCGGCCGAGCCTTTGCTATGAAGAACACTTTGGACCAGCACTTGGCCACACATCGCGATGACCGGCCCTTCCTGTGCGACAGCTGTGGTTTTACAACCAAATACCAGTCGCACCTCTTGTCGCACAAACGCATTCATACGGGAAATGTATTCCATTGCCAACAAACCGGATGTACTTATTCTTCGCCGCGAAGGTCGCAGTTGGCGGCGCACACGAGGAGTCATCTGTCCATCCGATCGCACATCTGCTCGACGTGTGGCAGAGCTTTCATAGAGAAGAGTCATCTGATTAGACACGAGAGGATCCATTTGGATGAGAAACCATTCAAATGCGAACAATGCGATTACGGCAGCACAAGGAGGGATAAGCTGAAGGAGCACGTGCTCAAGCACCACACGGGCGACCAGGTGGCCAAAAGTGCTTATAAGCCCCGAAAGCCGCGCCGACAGACTGGACAGCAAACCAGTTATATTATTGAGTCGACAGACGATAATTCAATGGCCACTCAGAGTCAGGTGGCAATCGTCACCTCTCCTCAAGAGATACAGATCTCTCAGTCCCAGCTGTCAGACCAGGAGGTCTGTACGGCTACGGCCAGTCTTATATACGAGTACTCTTCGGGAGAGCTAACCGTTTCTCCGGCCAGAGTTGTCATTCAACCCACGATTTCAAGCGTTGCTTATGATTCGGTCGACCAGTCATTAGTCGATCGGATTGTCGAACATCAGCGACAAAATCCGAATCCATCGAATTCTTCGGCTCGAGTTGTCATTCAATCAATTCCATCGACAACTCATATGTCGAACAATCAAACCGAAAGAAACCCAAACTCGAGCCCCAACTTAAACGCACCCGAAATGGGAGGTTTGAGCGCTTTTATGGCTCTTTTCTAATTCAAAAATTAATATTTTTTCATTTTCTAGACTTTATATAAATTAATATATTTTTAACTCATTTTCGCTACAATTTATGTTCATTACGTTTATTAAAAACAATTCATTAATTATTTGATTATTTGTGACATTAATTAAATTTATTTCAATTAAATATAAATTATTTGTTTTCTAAATACAAAAACCGAATGTAATTTATTATAATTATTTATTTATAAACTAATTACCAGTTTATAAAAAAGTTAATGTAATTATGAAAAGATTAAATACTTTTATTGTCTATAATTCATAATTTGGTTTTGCTTTTATCGAAATTGGAGTCGAAGTTAATTTTCAGAATTGAATTCTAGGCTAAAACAAATCAATAATTTATTGTCGATTCTATGGCAACCGAAAGGTGTGATTCAATGTCATCGAAAGAAGTGTTAGACTAGTTGTGGACTTAAATAATTAAACGAATGGAAAACTGTATTCACAAACAAAATTTCAAACAATTGTCATATTTTTCGATATTGTCAGAACAGCTAAAGTATTCCAATGTTAACAGTGTTTGTCAATCGAGTGGTTAACAGATTTTAAAATGTCTTTTAAATTGAAACGTATTTCTAGTGATGAAAATACTTTTTCAAATAATTTATACATTTATTCGTTTGTTAACTATGAAAACGGAGGACTTCTTCTGGAAATATATCAAAAGGAAGGCCTACAGGCGCTCATCAATGCTCTCAACAGCAGAGAATTCAAGAATAATATGTATCAAAAAGGATTGGGAAAAGAGTTCAATACTTCTAAGTCTTCACATATTTTATGCAATATATCAGAAAATTCTTATTCGAAGCCAATTCATGTAAACTAATAGAAAAATAAAATTTTGAAATGTTTTTATTAATTAATTATATTCTCTAATAGGAAAATACGCGCAAAGTTTGCTGGAAATTGCATCTACGTGGTTTATACGGGGAATCGTTATTACATATTCTTATTATAAATAATACAAAAATACATTCTTTAATCGCTAAACAAATTCTAGTAATTTATCCGAATTTAGTGAATGACATCTTTGAGGAAATGGACTATTTTGGTAAAAATTATTAATTATTGTTTTTCGACATTCACTTAATCGAAACATTAGTAGTTTTAAATTTATATATAGTTAAACATAAATATAATCATTTGAATAACTGAACAGATATAGAAATTGCATTTAATAACTGCCGGTCCCTCTCTGGCCAACATTTAATTAGTTATTTCTATTCTTAGGCGTATCTGCTCTTCATTTAGCAATAATCTATAGAAACGAATCTTTAGTCGATTTGCTGTTAGAAAGTAATGCAAACGTTCATCAAAGAGCTGTCGGAAACTTCTTTTTGCCGAAACAACACATCAATAAGAATAAAATTCCTTCTTTTAATGGTTTGTGTTTTTAACTAGTTTTCAAAGTTTTGAAATTATTGTCAATTTGTGATTTGAATGATGTTTATAGATATAAATTATATTTAAAGTTAATTGATGTTAAAATTGTTTAAATCCAGAGCCGCTCTATTACGGCGAACATCCACTCTCCTGGGCTGCTAGTATTGATGACAAACGTATTTACAACACCTTGATCAATTTTGGCGCTGATCCTAATTTAGTCGATACTTTTGGAAATATGGTTCTTCACGTAATCGTTGCGCGAGAAAAACTGGTTATAATTATTTATTTTACAAATTTTGTTTATATTATTTAAATAAAATTAAAATTTTAGAACATTTTTGGATTTGCTTTAAAACATTCTGAAAGACCGGCAAACAATGATATGCTCAACAACTATGGGTTAACACCACTTGCATTGGCGTGTGTTCTGGGAAAGGCTAGGATTTTTAGAGAAATTATTGAATTAAGTTGCCAGGTTAGCTTGATACTTTTAAATTAAATGGTTTAAAAATTATTTTTTTCAAACTTTATTTCTGTATAATTAAGGAATTTTGGACATATAATATAGTGTCGTGTTGTGGGTATCCCTTAAATGTTGTCGACTCTATGCAAATGGAAAGTCCGAACACAGGTTTGAAATAATAATTATAAGTTTAGCGAACAATTGGCTCTGATTTGAATTTATTGATAAAATTGACTCAAATACCAATTAAACTGCAAAACAGTTAAATTGTGCCAATTTTAAAGAACAAATGTAAGCTTGTTTAGTTTACTTTCTTTTACGTACCGGCAGGGTTGGCCAAGGACAGTTAGGAGAGGGGCGTTGAGGGTGGGGTAAATGACTTATTTTTTGCCAAAACCAGAGGGGGTGGGGTCGAGGGGTGGTCAGCTCAAAGTTTTCGCGCCAAAAATGCTAAATTTCCGCAAAAACAAATCCCATTTTGTTTGCGAAATTAACGTCGATTTGACCCGATTTAAACTAAATTAAGGCTAAATCAAGTTACTTTAACTGCATTTAAACCGGATTTAGCGCTAATTTAGTTAAATTTACGCCATTTTTATAAAATAGTGAAAAATTTTCTAGGGAGGATTATTTTTCACGCAATGAGAGGGGGGTTGAAGCCAAAGTTTTTAGGCGAGGAGGGTTAGATGTACGACCTTTGGCTAATCCTGCTTACCGGTAACTTAAAATCCAACAAATTGAAAAATACCTTGTTGGAATAACAGCATATTATTGTCAATACAAATAAGTACAATAAATACAAACAGGCTCAATTAGTAGTATGTTATTCCTGTTTAGAAAAGATGGTTAGAATAACCGAAAGGACTTAACTATAACAGAAAACGCTTTACAGTTTATAATTGAATTTCCAGAATGTCGTTCAGCGCTTAACATCATTCTCGAAGGCAATCATAGCGAGCACTTGGATATGTTGAAGGGAGGGGTCATTCAGAAACTTTTGGAGGAAAAGTGGAAGACATTTGGACACGTATTACAAGATTTTATTTTAATTTGATTCAAGTTTTGCTAATTTTCAGACGATTTCATATATTTATAGCGTTTATTCGTCAGAAGAATATTTCACTCATTGTTTCATTTATTAATATTAAGTATTGCTATATATTTGCGTTCTTCCAAAAATGAGCCATCAGTTTGTGAGTCAGACATTAAAAAAGTGGTCAGTTTTCCAACATTTCGACAAAAAACTTTTTTTCATTTAATATATTTATTTATTTATATTTTACAGTTAAGAATAATAGCAGAAATAGTTGCAGTTTTGGGTTGCGCTCGACATTTGTTCGTTCAGTTCAGAGAGTTTTCAAATAAGAAAAAGTTAATAAATTGGGTAAAAATTTCTAACAATTAAATTGCAATTATTTTTATATTTTAAAACTTTAATATATTTTTTAGAACTCAAATCTTCCGCAATTCATATTCTTTGTGTCGAATATTCTAATAATGTTTTGTTTTATATTCCGATTACTGGAAAACCTGTATTTGGAAGAGATATTCCTAATCGCAGCCCTGCCCTCATCTTGGTTCTTTCTCATGTTCTTCGCGGCGTATGTTTTCAATTAGTTTTGTTTTGGTTTAAACTTACCTTTGAATCAATAGTGCGGTTCGAATAACGGGTCCATTTGTAGCAATGGTTAAATTCATGATTCTGGAAGACATGCGTCAGTTTAGTATTATTTATTTGGTTTTTCTCTACGGCTTTTCACAGGGTTTGTACCCATTGTTCGATATTTGCTTTGATTATCATTATTATTGACAATCACTTAAATAAACATTTAATTTATTTTATATCTAATTGTTTCTATGTTTGAATGGATGTACAGATGCAAAGAAAAGTGCATGTTTAACTCTGCACCACTCATATCATATAAAGTAGGGATGTGCAAGGGTCCTGGCAAAATACTCAGGTACCCGGTAAAAATTATTTAGGAGTTTTCCCGAAAAATAGTGCATTTTTGCGGGATTTTCCCGGAAAATTGAGGTGATTTTGGGGTTCCCCCTAAAAATGACGTAATTTATGAATAAATTGGGGCTAAATCCAATTAAATTAACTAAATTTAGTATAAATTCCGTTGAATTTAGCCTCAATTTAGGGGCAAAATAGCAAATAGCGTTTAAAACACGTTTTAGGCAAAATAACAACTTTTTGAACAACAAAAAAAACCCTATCCTAGACCTCCCTCCCAGGCAAAAATCTAATAAAGTCGGCCATTTTTCTACCCCTGGACCTCCTGACCTGACGGTCCTTGCATATCCCTACATACAGAGTATCTTGATTTAAGACCTCTAATTAGTTTTTAATTCTAAAACTTAAGTTTTATACACAAATAATACACAAATCTATAAACTTATGATTTTATTTACAAATTAAACAAATTTTTGAGTTTTTATATATTAAATTTTAGATTTAAAATTTGACTAAAACTATCAGTTGTTAGTAACAGCTTGTTACCAAGATAAGATATAATATCAGTGATACAGAGTTAAACATGGGCTTTTCTTTGCGTCTGAACATACATTTTCACCTGGTTAAATAAAGTCAATACACAGTGTGCTTATTCCTCAGAATATATTAAACTTAAGAATATATAAACTAAACATAATTTGAATTGTTGTAAATTATAAATAAATGTTTTCTCTTTAATAGCATTTTACTTTCTCCTAAAACATCCGATAAAGCATTTAAAGAATTTTAACCACAAATCGTATTATAGCTCTTGGATGGAACTGTTCAGAATGACATTGGGTGCTCATGAGGTACTCTAACAGTAGTCAAACTTTAAACATAAGATTTGATTTTAAATCAATTATTCTTTAATTTAAGTTTTAATATTATTTTTAAAATAATTTGTTTAATTCAATTTAATTAATTAATTAATTAATTCAATTAAAACAAATATTAACTAAACGATACATTACAGTACGAAGAGCTGCGAAATTCATATTACCATTGGTTCACACAATTGTTTTTCGTACTCTTCATGATATTAATGCCAATACTACTGCTAAATATGCTCATAGCTATGGTATGATGTTGTGCTAAAACAATGTTTAGTCACAAATAATTATATAATTATTTAAAAATGGAATTAACTACTGGTCAGATGGGCAACACATATGCACTGGTGATATCGGAGTCGGAGCGGGAGTGGACTATGCAATGGGCGAAGATTCTGCTCGAACTCGAAAAAACGCTTTCGTTTAAGGAATCGAAACTATTCTTAAGTCAATACACTTTGAGTATTGCTCCCAAAGCTGACTCTGAAGAGCCCACATCTGCTCTTATGGTGATTAAGAAAATGTCGAATTCAAAGGCGAAAAAACGAAAACAAGCGATTGATAACTGGATAGTAAGTTGTTTTCACTTTTGTTTTCAAAGTTTATAATTATTATTATATGTTTTGATAATTTATTTCTAAATAATAGCGATTACACCGAAAAGTGAAAATGCTTTTGACGAATAAAGATATGAAAAGTAGGGTTAAGTGAAACCACTTTTTAAACCTAATTTTCAAATTTAATCAAATTTTAATTAAATTGTATAAAATAAATGTTAACTTTATTTATTTGAAATTTTTTGCTGTTGTATAAAAAATATTGAAAATATTGTGATAACTATAACATTTCTCATTGTTTATGTTATTAAAGTTTATACGAGTTATTTGAACTCAATTTTTAGATAAACATTTGTTTGATTTACTAAATTGTTAA
>JAQIYC010001152.1:0-10185 GCA_034699545.1 Porobelba spinosa | reverse complement strand
TTAAGTTTAAAATACATTAAAGCATTTTATAAAATTGAACTATGAAATATTATTGGGATAAGATATATTTATAGCGCATTATTGAAAAAAAGACCCTGCCGTTGCTTTTCTGATCATAGGTGGAAATAGGTATGGTATACTCAAAAGTGTCCAGGCAGCCATTTTGGCGCCAAAACATCTATTTAACAGATTTTAACCATTTAACCGATTGAGTGACCTTTGCAAAAAAAGGTATGTCGCTCGTTGCAGCCAGGGAGAAGATTTTTCAATTTTTTAGATGCCAGGCAACTTTAGACTAACCTCCCCCGTCGACATCCCTAATTAATAACCAATTTTTAAAATATTGCTTGTTGTAAAAGTAAACTTTAAATGTTTTAGCTTATTATAATTATTAATTAACGAAAATCTAATTAACATCTAATTTAGTGTCCTATGACTCACCCATTCATACGAATCCTTATAACAAAAGTAATAATTATTTAAAATATAAATAAAATCAATAAAACATTTTGATTATAATGATTAACGATTGAAATATCTCTTCAAATATAATAATTAACCAAAAATAGAGAGAAAGCAGTCATACGATCGACGGCTACTCGAGTTATGAATATATTTCTCAAATAAAACTTATATCAAATTGAAGTTCAATAATATGTAGAAAAAAAAGAAAAGTTTTTCATTATATTATATAACAGTTGGAAATATATGGTCGGAGTGTTGTAGTGAAGTGTAGTATTATGTAGTGTTGTAGGTTCGGTGAAAAGGTGCAAGGTTTCAGTTAATGAGCGAATATCGTGCGGCGCGAAGGAGGAGAGGAATCTGCAAAATGTACTCAAATAATGCAGTAATGCCTGCATTTGTGCCGATACTCATTCACTGTCATTATCAGTGAATTAAAAAATATATACTTTTATTTGCAATAACTTATATGTATATCGTCTTCAATATCTCACTTATAAATTCATGAATATTTTATTAAATATTTAATTAAATTGTTTAATCAACTCTTCCTAATATTATAATGATTTAGGCTTTTTAACTAATTCTATTCAACGAAATTCATTTGAGTTTTCTTTTTCTTTTTTTTAATATATATTTTTACTTCCAGTAAAAGTATAATTAATTTTAACATTTATTTTGCGCTCAAATAAAAAACTTATTTAAAAAGTTGAAAAAAGATCTATAAAGTTGTGGTTTATTTAATTTACGCATAAATTATTTAAAAATTGTGAACAATATGGGTCTATGTGGTATAGGTCTAGAGATGAGGTTTTAGCAAAAGTTTTTATGATATGACTCTCAAGAGAAACCGAAAAATCTCGACAATAGAGTCGGATATTTTTAATAAGTCTAAAATATAATTATTAAGTTTGTACTTGAAGTTTTAAATTTAAATTTAATTAATTAGTTAGGGTTTGAATAAATGATTGTTTAAACTGTTAAACACAATAATATTAAGTAAAATAAACAATTGAAGTATTCAATGCTTTCAATGCATTTATTCACTCAATAGCATAAAAACAAATTAATTATATAGTCATTAAATATAATTACTTTTATTTTAACTTTTCATTTGTTTTTAATTGTATTTTATTTGTAATAAGTATAGTTTGAGACCCCGGTAATCCGTTGCCCGGGCTGGGCAGATCGAGACTCAATATATTTTTAGCTAATTTCAAAAACAACAATCCGGATATATTGCTAAAAACTAATTAAAAACATTTCAAAATGTTGAAAATAAAAATATTGTTTGGAGAGATTTTTGTTTAATTTAATTATCAGATTATATAGAAATAAATCTGAGATAACTTATATGCAGTAGATAATTTGCACATTTAATCAAGGTAATTGTTTTAAACTTTTCAAAAATAAAAGAATTTTATTATTAATAATTTAGCCAAGCTTAAAAAAATTTGATATAATTAGAGTACAAATTTTGCCACAATTTAGTAACTTTTCAAATAATCATTTATTTGTTAAAAATGATCAGAACCATTTCTTGTTTGTGATATTTTCATAACGCCATTTTGTTCCCGAAAATCACAATTAACCTTTTAACTTACCCTAATTTAAACTAAGAATGTGCAAGAAAAGTAATCGAAAAATCCCCAACAGACGCAAAAAATCATGTACCCCTCATGGACCCCCATGTACCCCCCCCCCCCCCACTAATATGTTTGCCGGCCTCCTTTGGGTATTTTTCAAAAAATTGCTGTATTTTTGTGATTTACTTTTAAATTACTTAATTTATGGCTAAATTGAGGTTATATCCAGTTAAATTAACTAAATTTAGTTTAAATTCAACTAAATTTAGCCCCAATTTAAAGGCAAAATAGAAAAGTGTTTAAAATAAGTTTTAGGTAAAATAACAGAGATGTCGAAGGTCGACCAATCCTGGGGGGATATGGGGGGGGGGGTATAACTTCCAAAATTTTGCTCAAAATACTTGGGGCATATGTGTAGGGGTATGGCCAAAAAAAAGTTTAAAATTACCCATTTTTTTACAGATTTTAACTGGATTTAAACGGAATTTAAACCGGATTTAAACTGGATTTAAACTAAATTAAGGCAATTAACTGGAATTTAAACTAAATTAACTATTTATATACTTGATTTAAGCAAAATTAATTAAATTTAAACCGGATTTAACAACAATTTAACCTAAATTTAGTTAAATTTAGCAAAAAAGCCTAAAAAATTTGCCGGTCGCCTTCGGCGGCCGCCAAAATTTAAGGGGGGTCCTCTCAGCTCCTCAAAATCCTGGGGAGATAAAAGCCAATTTTTCAATCCTGGAGGATGACGGGTTTATCCCCCCCTTCGACATCCCTGTAAAATAACCACTTTTTGAAAATACCCTATCCCAGACCCCCAAGCAAAAATTTTAAAAACCGCCATTTTCCTAACCTGGACTCTCTTGACCTTATACATCCCTAAAACTCAACTTTGACTAAAATTTAGTCATTAAATTAATCTAAATTTAAACTGGTTTTCGCCTCAATTTAAATCGATGACCGCCTAAGGGACCGGAATTTTTAGTGCGTCAAAGGCTAAATTTTAAATTCTAAGGGGTTGCAGACCTATCTTTAGATAAACCCTCTTTGGTCATGTCTGCCCTACCTAACCCCCTGGCTTGGTCGACCATCCACATGCATGATTTATACATTTAACCTTTCACCATACAATAATTGAATTTCAATTTGATAAAATTCTCATTTATTTTGCAAAATTATTTCTTATTTTCAATTAATGCGAATTCTGTACTAAATTTATTCAAACAATGAATTTTCAAATTGAAATCATTTATCTCTTCGATAACTAAACCAAATCAATGTTAACTCAAGAAATTGACTGCTTTTCCGGCCGCAGACGAGTTCACAACTTTGAGATTATTATTGCTTTTATTACATCCATTAGCGGCCTCTTGAGTGACATCTTTTAGTTATCTTAAACATATTTAACGTCTTATTTCAAAATAACTTAATCTAATTAAAAAATTCCTATTTTTGGTCTCATTTGTCAAACCATTTGTCACACAAAACACTGATTGAAACAAATTGAGTACAACTTTTAGCGATCAATAAAAATATCGAAACAATAAACTATTTTAATTGACATTTATAATCGATTCTTCGTTAATGTTTATTGCATTCAAACAGATGTTCAGATTTGAATAGAATATTCACTTTAATTTGACACAAACTAATGAAAATTAATGAAAATTAATACAACATTTAAAGCCGTTCTCTAAATAACAGTTTAATTAATGTTAGAAACATTCGTCTTAATAATGATTGATATAATCGTCGATTTATTTATAATTATTTAAATTTAGATCAAATTATTTTCAACTCTAATGTCAAGAAACTTATTGAAAGCAAAGCTAAAAATAATTACAATATTTACAGATTTGAACCAAAAATACGAGTTATATGTGATTTAGTAATAAAGTAGAGATAAGTGAAGAAAAAAAACTTTAGTTTCAGCTCTAAAACCGATTCATATTTAATAAGTTTTAGTCTTTTTATATATAATTCAAAGTTTAGAACAAATCGATAGAAGACTTAACCTTTCATTTGACGAATTCTGGAAACAAATCATAACTTCGAAAGTTTGAGCACTTTATCCAAATCCCAGTTATTGCACGAGAGGGCCGCCAGTGCCTTGTCGTCCGGCACGTCCTTCTTCGCCGTAATCTTTTCGATCTTCTCTTTGAAGTCTTTGAACTCGTTTTCGTCGATTTGGTTTCGGTGGTCGTCATCGACGGCATAAGTATTGGTCCAAAACTTAGCGGTTCTGTTGAATAGAGTTCTATCGGTTTTGAACTGTTTGGCGACGACCGCGTCCTGCGGGTCGTCCGGCTCTGGCGATGACAGGAATGACTGCAGAGATATGAGAACAGAGGAGATGGTCATAGCGGCCGCCCATTGGTCTTTGAGGATATCCAGACATATGGCGCCCGTCACTGAACTGATGTTCGGGTGCCATAACTTGGTCTCGAACTTACAGACGGGCGGTTCGAACGGGTATTTGTCTGTAATCGTGATATCAATTTTGAAAACGCCGTTCGCGTAGGGACTGTCTGGAGGGCCGCGAATCCGACCGACCAAATGACTCGTGTCTTCGTCGACCACTTCGACGCTATAGTTGTTTCGATTCAAGTCATTGTCACTCATGAGAGTCCGAAGTTCTCTATCGATTCGACCCATTTGTCCCATTGTTTACCAAATCTCTTGTCTTCGAGACCTCTCTCTTTGATCTTATTCTTAGTTATAATTACCAATTGTTTTCAATTCAACGCTTTTTTGTCTTAATTTGAATTTAGTTTTAATTAAATTGAATAAACTATCGATTATCGAGACGTCGCGAGACATGCAATCAATGCAATCAATGCATTCACTCTTAATCTGTTCATTCATATAGTTTTGATGTTTCGAATAGAGTTCGCTCTAAAGTCCACTCATTTTACTAATCAAACCGAACTCAACCCAAACCCAAGTCCAACCCAAACCCGGACTAAACCAAATTTAATGTTTGTATAGAATGGCATTAAAACTTAATTTAAATTATTTTGATAAAAATGAATCTAAATAATTATTGTAAATAATTTGTATTTAATATTTGTGTTTAAAATATAAATTTCAAAATCATAATTAAAAGGAATGTAAAGCAGATTTAGAATAAATCATATTTTTATTTTCAATATTTTTGGTTAACATAAAACAATAATTGGTATAATATGTCATCAAATTATTGTGAGATTACGGTTCAATCAAACACGTGTCCAGTGCTAAGGAATTAAATATCTTAGCGATTGATGAGCCCTGGTTAGTTAGGGTTACTCCTCAACCCTCCCCCCCTGATTTGAAAGTTCGGCTCTTACTCCCTGCTATTTTGCGCAAAAATATGACACTGGTTGGAATTTTTTATTTTAAGTAAAAATGGCGTAAATTAAACTAAATTAAAGCTAAATCTGGTTTAAACTGCTTTAATTGCAGTTTTTGAAACCCTCCCCGACCTTCCAAACCTGGGCAGCCCTAGCATTGGATAAAAAGTCAACTTTAGTACTGTTCAGAACTGATTTGGTATAAAATTGGGATAATTTTAAAGCATTTCTAAATCACATAATTTTAATAAAAATAATTATTTGATAATTAAAATATATTTTTTGATATGAATGTAATGTAATATAAGAATACAAATTCAATAATATATAACCTTTTTGTCGAACATTTAAATACAGATCTTCTTGTCTGAGGGCAGAGACCACCGATTATGCAGTTTTTGAAAACCACATAACCAGCACAAGAAGGTCAGCATTAAATGTCGCGACAACTATCCTAAACATGCAATTAATTCTTTAATTAATCCGAATTCCAGTCAACTATACGTCTGTCCAACCAAACCATAGCACCGACGGGTTCTTTGCAATTGGGTTCCAATAAAGCCAAATATGACGGCGCGTCCGCTCCCTGTTCTACAGTCAGAACTCCCTTATGTCGCGTCATATCTGTGTCGACATATCCCGGATGAACAGCATTAACGACTATGTCTTCGCGAGTCTTGTCTTCATTGAGTTCGCGCTGTTGGACGAACGTGAGGGCACTTAAGGCCACTTTCGACATACCATATGTAGTCGATGGCCAACCGTTTTCGATGTGTTTGCCGTTCATCACATCATTGAGATATGCGTTCACTAAATCCAATAATTGCTTATCCGTTAGGTTCGGATCCGCAAACTTCTGGCGCAAAGATTTGTCTGTAATTCAAATATTTGGTCAAAACTTCAATAATTCGATTATAATAATCAAAATTAAAACTAATTTAAAAATAAATTAAATAAAAGATCAAAACCTTTGATAATCTTAAGCATTCCGGCCGAAGAGGAAACGTTGACAACTCTTGCGTGTGATTTGAGAATTGGAAACAACTTTTGGCAAACATTTCGGGTCGAAAAGAAGTTAGTTTTCACTGTATTCTCCGCCTGTTCTGCAACGGGTGCTGTCGAGTCGTACGGGTAAGCCATGGCCGCATTGTTCACCAATACATCCAAACCCTTGTAGTTATCGATCAGATATTGCTTTAAGTCGTTAATCGATTGGTTGTCATCGATGTCCAACTGATGGAACAATGGCTTTAATCCCAATTCATTCAGTCCTTTGACGGCATTCTCGCCTCGGGTTCGGTCTCTGGCGGTGAGGATAACGTCGCCATCGAATGGATGACTACAAAGGCGTTTAACAATCGCTAAACCAATGCCTTTATTACTTCCCGTCACTACTGCCACTCGTCTGGCCATTCAGTTCTGCCGAGTCTTCCGATTGG
Source organism: Porobelba spinosa (assembly GCA_034699545.1). Taxonomy (NCBI): domain Eukaryota; kingdom Metazoa; phylum Arthropoda; class Arachnida; order Sarcoptiformes; family Damaeidae; genus Porobelba; species Porobelba spinosa. Next base: position 3,360 of record JAQIYC010001152.1, on the reverse strand, counting down.
TTCGAAATTAAAACTATTTAATTAAATATTTTATTCAAATACTAAAAAGCTTTTGAAAATAATGTAAAGTTTTGTTATTTGTATTAATTAATGTTTGAATAAATTGATTAAATATTTAATAATTAGTAATAAGTTTTGATTTGTTAGTAGACTTTGAACTCTCGACTGATATCGCAATTGAATAGCAATTGCGTTACGATTCGTAAGATTTAAATAATAGTAAAAATAAAAGCGATATTAAATATGTTTACATAGATTTTAATCGCTTTAATTCAACTCAATTTATGATTAATTACTCATTTGTCAAAAGTGTTTACAAAATACAAATGAAATCAAAACAGAATTTTGATCGAAATTTTGATAAAATAATAAATCAAATTATCTTTGTATTGGTTTAAATACCTTTTAACGTAAGTTACAATAGTAATCTACGTAGATTTAATTTATATGTCTATTTAATTATTTAAATTTTATTCAATTATTAAAATCTATTTTATGTTAAATATTTGTTTTTTAAAACTATAAAAATGTAAACAAAAATATTTATCAATAAAATTCACATAAATAACGCTTTGATTAGTAAAATCAATAAATATCTTGAAAATCATTTTATTATTCTGTAATAAATTAAAAGTATAACTAATTTTAGTTAATAATAATAATAAGTTTGTCATTCTATAAATTTTGGTTTTATTCTTTCAAATTATTATTAATTTTAAAAATTTTATTTTCAAAACATGTATTTAAAAAGTGATTAAATTTAATGATTTATAGAATTTTCGTAAAACATAAAGAGAGTTAAAAAAATGATAATTGTTTTTGAAAATTCATTTTACAATAAAAAGTTTTTAAGTGAAAACAAAAACACAATTTTATTGCATTAGTTGTTTAGAATTTTAACTAGAATAAAAATCATATACAGTAAAATGCGGGGAAATTTTATCCAAAAAAAATTGTCCAATTATTCCAAGCGAATGCATTACCCGGATGCCAAGATTCTGGATTTTTTATTTATTGCGTCTAAGAATAGAAAAGCAATAATAAAATAAATTTCTTTCTTATGTTTGCTTAATAGCGTGAAAATAAGCATAAATTTATGTGTTAGTCATGTCATGCAGTCGTCATTCTATTGAATTCATTGTCACAATAGGTGTAGGGATTAGTTGCGCGGATTAACTATCACTTTATAATTAATCCCCTGGCAATGTTCAACAGCTTTATGTTTAACTGTTTTTTTAAACAAATATATTGCAAAAGATGTAAATGCAGTGCTGTTTAGCTCAAACTCATTGCTTGAATCCTCCCTTACGTCTGCAAACATTGCATTTATTGGCTTTCAATTGGCGTTGAATTTGCAGATTCTTTGACTAAATGTTATATATTATGTATTTCTAACATAACTCTCACTTCACTTCAGAATATCACTTATCAGACAAAGAATCGAAATGTAAATATCAAGCCATGAAATAACACTATTATAGAGACGAAGGAATATAATGAAGGAATTCATTAATCATTGCAAAGCCTTAAAGTTATTTAGATTTTATCTCTAATAGATTGGATAAAACTATTATAAGAATTATTATATCAATACTACAGAATCGTCTCGAATATACACTTAATAAACAATAATTTTGTCAATTGTTTAATAATTTAATAAATTGAGTGCAAAAGTGTTTAATTTTCTTCAAATGCATTCATTGACTCTTTTATTGTTTGTTAAACTCAACAAATTATTTATAAAAACTTTTAATCTTCAGTTAAACTAAACAGCCAGATCGTTAGTTTAAACAAACTTTTTTGCCATTCATTAAGTGTTGTAATAATGAGCTTTCAACTTTTTTTATCCGATTTATTTTATTAATTTTTGTGTGTCTCACCAAATTAATTAATTATTAGAACAATATTTCAAATAGAAATTATTCTGAAATTAAATCCCAACCAATCCAAGGCCAGCCATTAGAGACGTTGTCAACACTAACGCCAACTTTTTTTTTATCATTTGTTTTACTACAGCTTTTGCTCGCAATATATCACTATTTAGTTGTATTGAGAAAATAATTAGCGTTCAGTTTAACAGTTTCTATCATTCGAAAGAGTCAAACGATATAACTTACAAATCAATTATTATTATTGTTAATAAGTTTACTTTTGCTGTCAAAAGAATACTGTACTTGCTAAGTTTTGTTGAAATTAATTTTTGTCAAAAGAATTTTTTCTGAATAAACTTCATTCAATTGTGTTGAAAAATTGCAAAAATATTTGGTTAATTGCTTTTTGCAAAATTCTTATGGATCAAGAAGTGATTAATTGTCAAATTAAGTTTAATTCATCGGTTTATCAAAAAAGTATTTATTATTTTATTTATTTTATTATTAAAATGTTAAATTATTAAATTAACAAATTAAGTTTTTAAACTAATTAAAATGTTTATTTTTAATGCGATTCTAAGCAGCCGTCTGCCCATCGACATGGGATGGTGTGTACTGCTGGCCACCGACCAGACCTAATCGAACGGTGCAAATCCGCTGCAGTGACATATTTGCCGTCGCTATCGAACACTTTCTTCATTACTCGACGGATGAAATTCATAAATATTCTGCTTATAGAAGATGTTCCGACAAATCTGAATGGGATTGGAATAACTGGACTAATTATACCGAATGTCTTACGTTATTGACTTTACAGGTTTGTGAGATAACAATCTCGAAATCAATTTTGTTTTCCTGCTTTGCGTTTACATTATTTAATTTTAAAAGCGTTTTATTTTAATTAATATATATTTTGTTGCCTTCAGATTAAAATAGCTTTAATCGATTAAAAAGACTTTTTAAATCCTTGAATCGATTTAGGCTTTAATTAAATTATTCAATGATTGATAAAATTTAATTTTATTCAATTGGAAAGTTTTTATTAGGGATGTGGAAGGGGGGGGGGAATTATCCCCCCTGAGTTCGAAAAATCCTATATTATCCCCCCCTGGAGCCGCGGCTGAGGTACCCCCCCCCTCTAAAAATTTGCCAAAAATATTGGCCAACGCCTAAAAAATGGCAGTTGGCCCCCAAAAATTACACTTGTATAAGAAAATTAGGCAATTATCCTCACTGAGTTTGAACAACCTAAATTATGTCCCCTAAGATATTGAAATAATAAATTTAGATGCAAGCAGTTCGAGCAGTAAGTTCCAACACCAAGTAAAATAAGAAAAATTTCTAAAACTTTAGACTATGATGATGAAAGCAGCACTTAATTAAATTACAATTTTATTTTTAATATATATATAACCAAGAATAATTGTATTCAAGAATATATTTTTTATTATGCATTAAAAATTTAAATATATTCAAAAAAAAATTTTAA
>JAQIYC010001151.1:0-10188 GCA_034699545.1 Porobelba spinosa | reverse complement strand
TGTTGATTAAATTGGATATTATAGCGATTCGTGTGCACTAATGGATAACTAAACTGAACTCAACTGCTAAACTAGTGATGTGCAAGGGAGATTCTCGCAAAATATCCCCAGACCTGAAAAATTTTAAATATATTCCATCCCCCAGACGCAAAATCAAGTACCCACTCAAAAATTTACTGGCCGTCGCAAATTTTCTATGACTTTTTTCTAAAAATTGTTCGTTTTTGGATTTTATCTCTGAAATTGATGTATTTTCGGTTTAAGGGTTTTTAAAATGAAGATATTTATAATTTATTTGGGATTAAATCCAGTTATATTAATTAAATTTATTATATATTCAGTTAAAGTTATTATCAATTTAGGGCCAAAATTGTTAAAAACGCGTTTTATGCGAAATAACCTCATTTTGAAAACCCCTATCCTAGAGCATCCAATGCAAAAATTTGAAAAAATTCGCTATTTCTTACCACTGAACCCCGTAAACTGACGAACCTTGCACATGCTATATAACCTTCCTACTGCTATATACAAATCTGATATACTCTACCGAAATTGATGATAACTCTCATCCCTCTCACGACTATTTCTCACTCGAAGTGATTGATTCCTTTGTTTTTACCTCACATTCAATGACAATATTTTTGATTGACTGAAGACTATAATTGTCTTAAAACTTATTTTATTTATAGATTAAATTCTGAGAATGAGTTCGAAAAAAGTTTTGGTTTTACGTAGCAATTCGTAATACAATTATTGAAGTTTGTCATTATTGAGACTTATTTTCTATTTTGTATTTTAACTCAAATTAAATCAAATATGAGGTCTATTTATAGTAAATCTATTTAGTTTTGTATGAATCGTTCAAATGTAAACCATTTAAACTAAACTGTATTTCATTGCCGATTCAATTCTAATTTAAAATATTTTTTATTAAAAAGTTTTGTAATGTCTCTAATCTCGTAAACCAAAGATAAGCTAATAATCGCTCATTTGGTCGTGAAATGAAAAAATGATTTAAACATATATTTGAATGCATTTTAATAATTAATGAGAGAATTGTTTAACTAATCTATTCGTGACTCCAATGCAGGTAAAGCTCGATCGTGTACTCGGATTAACTGTTTCAAGCAATGCATCCCTCGATTGCGATCCATTAACTAATTGTGTTGTATATCCGGCCGGGTATGTAACGTACCAGTGCTCTATTAACTATTCTAAACACTAAACATCTATTATTATTAACCAATTCGTCAGACAATCTATATTTAACTCAATATAAATGATTGAAATATTTAGTTTCGTTTCATTTCATCTTAAATCTAATTCTTTTTCGTTGTCATTCAAAATGCAATTTAGTTTTTATTCAGTTTTTTATTCTTTTTATATAAAATTTATTTCACGCTTTGATGAAAATCTAGAAAACTTTTGGATTATAAATGCATTCTTTATATATCTATAGTATTTGAACGAATTATTCTTCAATTTAATAGCCACTTGAGTCTGAGGTCACTATCCTTTCGTACATTAAATCAAATATTATTTTTTAGACATTAGTGAATGAAATGTATTTTAATAATTGTTTTATACTATTATAAAATTAGATGCGTTTTAGTGTTCTATAACATACGTCGAAACAAACAAAACCATATAATAAATGTTTGTAAAAAACCAATAACTGCTTCGAAGTTCTCATGCGATGGCAAATACATCGTCACCGGAGAGGTAGTTAACAATAGAATTGAAATAATTGTGTTTTCGAACAATTAATTAATAAATGCCTAACATGTGCGACAGTGCGGCCATCAGCCACAGGTGCGGGTGTGGGACTCGTCGACGTGCGAACAAGTGGCTGCCTTTGCCGGACATAAATTTGGGATCAATTGTGTTGTGAGTATTAGTTCTCTACTCTAATAGCAATCGAAATGTCGTTGACTTTCGTGGGACTAATTCCTATCTCTCTGTTCCTTTCGCATCACATCAGGCATTCTCTCCGAACAACAAATATGTTGTATCTGTCGGTTCCCAACACGACATGATTGTGAATGTCTGGGACTGGAAGAACAACCTGAAGATTGCATCGAATAAAGTGTCGACGAAAGTGAAAGCCCTGTCGTTTGGAAGCAATGGCTCGTACTTCGTGACAGTGGGCAACAGACACGTCAAGTTCTGGTATTTGGAGTACTCCAAGTCCTCGCGCAGCAAATTCGAGTCGTTGCCATTGATGGGAAGGTCGGCCATTCTGGGCGATCAGCGCAATAACTACTTCTGTGATGTGTCGTGCGGTCGCGCAAACATGTCTGACTCGACGTATGCGATCACCAAATCCGGCCTTTTATGCGAATTTAATAACAGAAGACTTCTCGACAAATGGGTTGAGTTGAGAGTGAGTTCCAGTTGTTTCCAATTCAAGGCTTAACACAATCTAAGACTTTCAGAGATCAGAGATTTGCTCTAAATTTCACTTTAGTTTAAAACAAAAATCGAAGCATTAATATCGCCCACAGATGTGATTACGGGTCAAATCTAAGCCAACTTTCATTTGATTTAATCTAATTAGTCATATGCCATATGTAGAACGTAGTGGATTGGGAGGGTTGGGGCGAAATATAATTTTTAAATACATTTAAATACTATTTGGGTTTGTTTTGACTTTAAACTTTGATATAACTTTAAACCCGTATTGATCTAAAGGGTTCGGAGTATTAGAGTGGGATTTCTCATAAATAATAAAAGTATTTCTGATTGTATTCAATAAATAAATTAATTAATGGTTACTAATGTTGAGTAAAAATACCAAATAATTAATTACATATCTGTGCAGACGACGAGTGCCAATTGTATCAGTATTAGCGACCAATTGATTTGCGTGGGTTGTGCTCAAGGAATTGTCAGGTGCTTTAATCCGAAAACTCTGCACTTCGTGTGCACTTTGCCCCGACCCCACTCTCTCGGCATTGACATCGCGCGTGGATTCACTCGAAAGTAATAAAAGTCTTCTTTCAAATTGTATTTTCCGAAACATTTTAATTCTTAATTTAATTGGACAGCGATCTGAGCTCTGGTACTAATGCGAGCGCAGGCGCTAAATACGCCGACACTATTGCTATAGCACTCGACGAGACCAACGAAGTGGTCACTTGTGTCTACGGCGACCGAAGTGTATATTTTTGGACAATTTCTAATATCAAGAAAATAGGAAAATTGCATTCATTTCTCTACCATTCCAGTTGTATCTGGGCTGTGGAGGTACGGCATATGCATTTCATTGCACTTTTAGTTTTTAATAACCTCTTGCTTTTCGGCAGACATATCCAAACCAATCCAAGTGCCAACTTCTCCCTTCCGGGACATTCATGACCTGTTCCAGTGACGACACAATTCGTATTTGGAATTTAGATGTTCTGAAAGGCAGTCAGGAATCGAATTATGTCTATAAACGCAATATATTTAGCGCAGAGTTATTGAAGATCTTATATATGGATCCGGAGTTGTCATACATTTGTGACGTTGTCTTCAATCCAAGCGAAAGCAATGACACCAAAGCCGACACGACTTATGACGGCAAGAATGGCGTTCGTTCGCTCAAACTGTCTCCCGATGGCAGACATTTGGCTTCGGGTAAGCTTTGCTCGAATTTGAGTCAATGTCACCGAAACTTAACTAAATATTTATTGAAAAGGCGATCGATCGGGAAATATACGAATATTTGATTTGGAATTACAACAAGACTTATGCAAAATAGAAGCTCACGATTCGGAAGTGCTTTGTCTCGAGTATTCCAATGAACAGATTTATGACGGAAAGGCATTACTGGCCTCTGCGAGTCGGGATCGACTCATACATATTTTCGATGTGCGGCAACAGTACTCTTTCGTTCAAACAATGGATGATCACTCGTCGTCCATAACTTCCGTTAAGTTCGTTCGAAACAAATTACACAAAAACCTACAAATGATTAGTTGCGGCGCCGATAAGTCGTTGATATTCAGGAAAGGCGTTGAATCGAATGGCCAGCCGTTTAACTTCGTAAGGGAACACCATGTGGTGGGGAAGACCACTCTTTATGACATGGAAGTAGACGTCGAACAGAACTATGCGTTGACGGCCTGTCAGGACCGCATGATTCGAGTGTATGATGTGCTGACCGGCAAAAACACGTCGAACTTCAAGGGCTCGCAGGGAGACGACGGAACGCTCATTAAGATAGCGTTAGACCCGAGCGGCTCATTCATCGCCACCTCCTGTACCGACAAGAGTCTCTATATCTATGACTACCAGTCGGGCGAGTGTTTGGCCGCAACCAGTGGTCACTCAGAACTGGTGACTGGACTCAAGTTTTCAGAGAACGGAAAGAACTTGATATCAGTTTCGGGCGACGGATGTATATTCATTTGGAAACTCCCGAACGAAATGGTTAATGCGATCGCTTCGAAGTTGGGATTACCTGCAGTACCGTTAGTGGAAACCCCCAAAACCGAAACTCCGACCAAACCTCTGGCCCAACCCATTGACATCAACGAAGAGAGTTCGATGAACGGCACCAACTCTTCAGCGCTCTATCGCTTTAACCTGAAATCACTGCCTCTTTGGGCGAAGAAGCAAATGGTTGAGGAACTGAATCGCGACCCAAATGCCAAACCCGTTGATTTGGAACAGTCATCGAAGCCTCCTCTGCCGGCCAAAGGGCGTTGGGCGCAGCGGATGGAGAACAGCCAGAATCTAGTCGTTAAGTCGTATCTGAGTGAAGACGCAGTCATTCCATACCCGACGGCCAAAAATGTCGATTCGAATCATTCGGAAACAGATAAAGAGGTGAACAACAAATCGGAAACCGATAAGAACGGAGACATTCGATATCGAACGACAGACTCGTCCTCTGCGAGCAGTTTCCGCAACGAAGACGACGACGACCTCAACACGACTGACAGCGACGACAGGTTTTCCGGTTCAGTGTTTAAAGTGAACGAATCGCCTGACAATCAAAGGTCGCGTAAATCGAAAAGCGTTTTAAAGCGATTTTCGGGTTTCGGAGGAGTCGTGCCGTCGATAAGTGTTCCGAATTTCAATGAACTGAATAGCGATGACGAGGACTCCAACGCCACTGTCGGCGACAGCGACCGAAGTGCCAACAATAGGAACTCTATTTACATGAGTACTGAGAACTTGGATCGAATCGATCAAAGGGATCGGTATCTGAAGAGCACTTTTGAGAATATGGATAAACTGAATGTGAGTCCAATTGTTGACAAATCGATGAGTCGTTCCGATTCTCTGACCCCCAATCGGTCGAGTATTTCATCAAAATATCATTCGAAGACTTCTCCGATCACTACTCAGACTAATAGCAATAACAGCGATAAGAGCACCGGTAGGAGTAGTAACAGTCCATTGATTTCGAAGCCTCCCATTTCGAAGCGAAGGGAAGAACTGACGAAAGCGATCAGTGAAGCGCGAAAGAAGCTCGAAACGGTAGGCCTACCCACCAGACCTCTCAGCTCTATTAGCTGTCGTGCCTTTGTTTGCTATATGTGTTCGCGTCTTATGTCTAACGCTTTCAATATTTCGATTTAGTTGGGATGGAAGGGCTCGGGTCTGAGTAACTCGAAAAGTGTGGCCAATCTGAGGGAATATAACTTCGAATCTGATGTGAAGAACATGAATGGAATTGATTGTGAGTTTCGGCAAATTGTCATTAATTTCTGATTTGTATTAACTTCTCAATCGATTCGATGTCATCCATAGCCTCGGAAGCAATCCGTCGGTCGATATCACTGAGCGATCTGTCGTTTTCACCGCAAAGAAAACTTTTGGGCAATTCTGAGCTTAACTTGAATTTCAAGAGTAATTATAATAATTATTATTTGGTTTTAATTGGAGTTATGACTCGATTGTAGAGCAGAACGAAAATGATTTTCTTTTACATAATTTATATTCAATAGTCATTGCATTTGAGATAAACTCATATTATGTTTGAACTCTGTTTTGCACTCATTTAAGGCTCGGCTCCGCTCTGGGAGAACAACAAAGCGAGTGATTCGAACACAAGTGACGGAATGTCGCGAAGCACTAGTGTTAGCACTTTGAGTAAAGTCGATAGCATTAGATCCCAATCCATATCACTCAAGAGCAAAGGCTTGTGGAGTAACAGCACATCGCAGAGCACTCCCAAACCGACCCTAACGTCTGGCCGACTGAGTGCACCCCCGACTCCGATGAGGAAATCGACGAATTCGTTCTCAAGCGGCCAAAGAGACAGTTCAGACGATGAGTCCAACTCTTCGTCGTCCGAAGAGAAGCCGTTCGGTCGGCCCCGACCCGTCACTCCTCCCAAACCTAATATTCTAAAACAGATCCGTCGATCGTCGACGAGTCAAACGGTTCCGCAAACGAAAGAGGCGTCACTTCAGCCGCAGACCAGAACCCGAAGGCTTTGGAACAATGAAATGCGTTCTTCGAAAAGTGAATTCAATTTAGCGAATATCGGAAGAGAGACTCCAATCAAACTTCGGAGCAATAGTTCCTCCTCTGGAAGTGGTCTTTGGGCGACACCTCCTCTGCCACTCATTCAAAACGAAAGACTCGACTTATCGATGACTAACCCGTCGACAGTTCCGCGTAAGTCAAGTCATATGTTATTGTTTGAAATGAAACTAATTATAAGATTTGTTTGAACCGAACGAACAGTAACTCAAGAGCTCTGCCAACTAGTGGTCAACGAATTGAACTCAGTATCGAAGTACGCGATTCGGATCTTCGAGCGCTCGTCAGAGTCGGGAAACGTAAAAATGAGGCAATTCTTGAGCGAAAACATAGCGAACATATGTGAGAGCCTGCAGTCGGCAAACACTTCGAATCAGACGATACGAACCGCGAATTCGAGCGCAAACTTAGCCAACATTCCAAACAGTGATTCTAATTATAGTCTTCCGCCGGAGAGTATGACACAAGCGATGACATTATTACAGCAATATTCCGATAAATTGCTTAATTTGGTCGAACAGCGCATCAGCAGTAAAAAGGAGTGAATTCTATACCAAATACACGCCATTCCTATCGACTAACTATACAATTAGTGCCTTTCAATAGATATGCCTAACATTCCGTTGGCCTTAAATTCCTTTTTAATTATATTCCATAAAATACATTGAATTTTAATAATTTTTAAAATCAAAAATATCTCTATTTTATGCTTCCATTTGTAAATATATAAATACGAAATCGCATTCAACTATTTAATGCATTAATAGTATTATTAATTATATTTAAATTATTATTATATAAAAAAAGTTGATTTTTATTGAATTTTAATATAAATTAAAGAATCGATTATTCGGTTATCTGTTCGAGAACTCCGCCTAATATTAATTTCTCGCATTGGGATAACGGCAGGTAATGCTAGACAGGGGTTGTTGAACGCAATTAACTAATTGTGCGACTCATTGCTTGGGTAAGACATACCATACTATCCTTACTGAGCGTAACACTCGTGCCGTCGACTAACTCGAAGTCTCCGTATTCTGTATTACAGCGAACCTTAAAATAAGTGCAAAAATGCGTTCAATTAATTCGATTCAATGGTTAATCGATTGATGTACTGATGACTCACTTTAATGTATAGTCTTTTCGGGGGTTTCTTATATAAAGTCAAATCCATTCCCTTTTCGACATTCAGTTTATTCATATAATTGGATAAATTGGTTGAATAATCGCAAAACCAAAGCAACTCTGCGTTCGACAGATTGCCGCTAATGTCCTGCGGGAGGACTGACCCGAACTCCCATCGCATCCGCTTTAGCCGAAGAAGTCGGTTATAGCTATTGAAGAGTCAGTTTCAATACATTTGTCTTCAGTTATCACTAACTCTAGACTCGACTCAACTGATACGCGAGAAGACATCGTTTGTTCCAAAGCAGAGCCGAAAACCTGATTTGTGTCACCACTAGTTCCGATCGATATTCTTCTGAACCATTAGTTCTGTCATTGGTTTGACTTTTTGTGGAAATAATATCGAAATTGTATTCAATTCGAAGACTAATCCATTGGAATGTGTATTCGAGTGAAGACTTACACGAATTGTTGGATCTGTTGATTCAATTCCGCCATTTCGTCGACCACTTTGGCCACCAATTCACGACTATATGCGGGCATCGGGTCATTGCCATCGCGGGTCACACTCGCGATCAGTTCCACCGCTTTGTCGCCAATCATTCAATTGATTTCTGATTTATTATATTTAAGACTAAAACTAATTATTAATATTCAATAAAATTGATAATAATATTAATGATAATAACAATTAATAATTGATTTTTAAAACTAAAAACACATTTTAAATAAATTTCGTATAAATTGGACTTAAATCACATAAAAGAGTAAATCGTTTTGTTTTGAATGAAATGCAGAAAAAGCGCCAAAAAGTGTGAAACGTATGGAACGAATGCGTCGATCGCTCATCGATTGGCTCTTTATATGCATTTCAGTCATTGTTTTGGTTTTTAAACTTTTATTTCGTTTTTAATTTACTTTTCGTTTAATTGTTTTTAAATTATATAAATTTAGTATAAATTTTGGTTTACATTCAATAAAAGCATATAATCAGTGAAGAGATGAATAGAGCGGATGAAATACGGGATCAAATAAGACAAATGCGGTATTTAGTCGAAGAGAAGAAGTTTATCGACGATATGATCCGCAGACTCGAAGACCAGAGGAATCGACTCGAATTGGAAGAGATGTCGATTCGAAAGATTATCGCAAATCAATGTAATCTCTAATTCACTTGTCTTTCGCTTTTCGATTATTTTTCGATTTATAGCCAATAGAGAGGCCGTAGAAGAAGAGGAACTAATCGAAGACATGCCTCAAGACGTCGACACCAATGACAGCAATTACTTCAGTAGTGGGACTCCCAGTCGACCCATAGAAGAGCCGGTTCTCAACTGCCTTTCCTTCGACGACACGACTGGCGCTAAACCCAAAGCCGTCGCCGAAGCCATCGAACTCGACGTCAGCAAAGTTTTGCTCCGATTGGCCTCCGGGGGCGCACAGGGAGGCCGAGGAGGCGAACAGTTTGTCGAAGAGGAGGACGACGACGACGATTGACTCGTTAGAACTGATTCGCATTTGAATTGATTTTAATTAATCGAAAACTAATTTAAACTAAATTTTCATTTCATTCAATCATTTATTTTATATCTGTTTTTAATTTAATTTAATTTTTAATCTTTTAGTCAAATATTTTTTGTATTTGATTTTGTGTTTAATTTAATTTAAAATAAAAACAATTATTATTTTAATTGAAATTTAGTTATTAATTCAATTATTTTGATTTTTTATTCACAAACCTATGTATTGCCCAAAAGTGAACAGGGTAGTTTGGCAGTTTGTTTAAGTTTTAAGTATTTCATTTACACTAATTGTTATTTAATTTTCAAACAATTTTTATTTCGAATTTAAAATAAGATAATGTAATAAATACGGTATAAAGTAGTGTAGATATAAAGTGCAAAATATATTGCAATTATGGATATATTTGTGTTTAGGGAATGTTTAACTTTTTCAAAGTTATTTTTACCAAAATTTAATTTCAGTATCAACGTTTAGCAGTATAAATGTTTATCAAATACAAAGAGGCGCAGCATCTGAGTAAAACAAGTCATAGATGAGATGCAATTTAACATTAACTGTCAATAAAATATTAAAATAATAATAATTTAGTATTCATTATTTGATTACAAAAGTTTATATTCATTAATAAAATTATTTGTTGTTTAAATAGTTAAACGATTTTATTAATGAATATAAACTTTTGTAATCAAATAATGAATATTCAAAGATTTAATATTGAACTGTATCTCATCTATGACTGTTTTACTCAGATGCTGCTCCTCTTTGTGTACTTTGTTTTGTACAAAATAATTAAATTACATTTTGTTACTTAAGTTGTTACATTGTGTTACTTGTTACTAAAGTTGGACTTAGATCACAAACAAAATGTAATTTAATTATTTTGTACAAAACACTAATATTTGTTTATATAAATGTAATTTTAAACTCTAAACTACAACTGCCCTGGACCACCAGCTTAACATTTCGACTGCAATCCCTTTTAATGTGCAACATATCAGTCTCGACAACAAGACTACACTTGAAAAGTCTAACTTATTTTAGTTAAGTTAGTGCCGAATC
>JAQIYC010001150.1:0-10191 GCA_034699545.1 Porobelba spinosa | reverse complement strand
ATAGACCTAAAATCAAATTAACATTTATTTAGTTTATTTTATTGATTTTTATTTAGAAATTATGAAATGTTTTAGGTTTATTTCATACTAAATTGCAAATTCTGAGGTATAGATCTCGCACTCAATTTGATTATTAAAATTGATCTGGTGAAACAATTAAAAGTTTTTAGCCATTTTTTTTCTCAGCCCTAATAATCACTTAATTGAATCTTTGCCTTAATATTTGATTCATATTTACATATCAGTTGAGATTTGGTGAAAACTTTTATTCATTTCTCAATTTTTACAAATAATTGATAAACAAATAAAAGCGCAAATCAATGACAGCAGAACCAGAGGCACCGGAGGGTAAAAAGATTGGCAATTCTAACTATGTCGTCGGGAAGTACATTACCGGCGGCTCATTCGGACGCCTGCATATGTGCCGACACTCTGTGTCGGGTTTGGAGGTCGCCGTCAAACTCGAGCTCAAGACTAGTGACAGACCACAGTTGCCGCTCGAGTATTCGTTTTATAAACTGCTGGGAAAAGGGAAAGGAATTCCTAATATTTATTATTGTAAGACTTACTAACAATTATATTCAAATCGAAAACGTATTAAAAGTATTTTATTTAAACCCAATGCCGAAGTCGGTCCGTGCGGTGGATGGATAGCACTTGTGATGGACATATTGGGCCCGACTCTCGAGAAAATGCATGAAAAGTGTAACCGAAAGTTCAGTGTTCGCACCACAACACAACTGGCCATTCAATTGATTACAATCTTTGATGTATTTCACGGGAAAGGACTCATATATAGAGACACTAAACCCGAAAAGTAGGCATTTTTTGCTGATTTCGAAATTCGTATTTGAATTTGAATCCAAATTATAGTTTTCTGCTGGGATTGAGTGGAACCGATAATTATAATGTCGTTCACATCATAGACATGGGTTTGTGTAAGCCATATATGGACAATGGAAAGCACATCCCGCCGGTGTCGGGCAAGATGTGGACGGGCACTGCGCGCTATATGAGTCTTAACAATCACCAGAACAAAGAGCAAAGTAGAAGAGACGACTTGGAAGCGCTCGCATATATGTTAATCTACTTCTTCAAGGGTGAGCTGCCCTGGCAGGGCGTCAACGCCTCCGACGTCGGCGACAAGTTTCGCAAAATTGGAGAAATAAAGCGCAAAATCAAATCGGATGTCCTCTGCGCTGATATGCCGACTGAGTATCAGAAATATCTGAAAGCTGTGAGAAGTCTGGAGTTCGAAGAGAAGCCAAACTATAACTACTTCATCAATATGTTCACTAAACTACTCAACAAATTAGGCCACGATTTCAAAGAAGGCTTTTATGATTGGGACCGGAACCACAACCCGAGGCCCGCCAACCAAAGACAGTGATCACTACCGAACCATTCGTCTTAACCACTCTTTTCCTCAACTTTGCCATTGTTTCGATTTTCACTTCAAAAGCTATTTATTTGATTTAAATTATAAAAACAAAATATTGTTTACAAGACATGTGTTTATAAACTTTTTTTGTTAAATATCTTTAAAATTTTTTCCATTAAATTAGTTTACAAATGATAATTAAAGAATCAAATTATGATAATTTCAAATAATATCAATATATGATTCATTCAATTACAGTATACCAGTATATATAAATTGTTTTTCTAATTATAAACAACATAGGTTATATTCTAATAAATTCTAGACTTAAATTTAACAACCTGGGATATCATAATAATTTTCTCGCTAACACTTACATACATTAAAGCAAAATTAATAAATGTTTAAAATACTGTATTTATAAAAACAATAATTGTGATGCAAATAATTTTAAATAATATAAACATGATTTTGATAGTGAAGCCAAAGAGTATTCAAATGCAAAGTGGATTCACTTAAATTTATAAGCTGTATTACTCATTGGGTACTCTTTAGGGCTAAAAACTATTTTGCAAAAACTAAAATCTTACCCATGTTAATTTTCCGGCCGCTGAGGGCATTTCTAACTTTTTTTTATTTTGGCCTAAATTGGTGCTAAATCTGGTTTAAATCTCGTTGTAATTAAGTGAAAATTAGATATATTTTTGCCAACCCCTACCATGACCCCACGATTTTGAACAAAATGTTTCAAACCGACTCTACCCATAACCTTCCCCCCCCCCCCCCCTCTACCTTGGAAGTCGATCAATATCCAATAGATTTAGCTAAATAACAATCGAAAAGCATTACAATTAGTTTCTATTCATTAATTAGAATTATTCAATAACTTCTAAGAATAGGTTCTCGAGCTTTGATTTATTTCAAATCAATTCAAATATTTCAAAATTGACTTTTGCCACAAAACAGTAATATTTAAATAAAAGATAATTTCGAAATCAAGTGAAAAATGAAGAAATTTTTTGATAACATTTGGTCCATCGGGGCTAAGAAGTCCAATGAAAAGACTCAGCATAAAGGAAAGGGTAAAAATGGGGCCAAAGTGGCGGCGAAAGTGGCGGCGAAAGGGGCGGCGAAAGTGGGGGCCAAAGCACAGAATAAGAAACACACGATTGATCCAAACGCAGCAAAAAAAGGTCAGAAGAAGCCGGCGCTGAAGAAATTGGTTCGTAAAACAAAGTCATTGGAATCGATCTATAATATGGTGAAACCAGTGCCGGCTGTGGCGGTCGACCAGTTTGGCTCTCGTTTGTCGCCAATGAACGGCAACCCTCCCGGACAGACCCTATTCGATGTGAGCGCGTATGTCATTCTCTGTCCGAAACACAACAAAATCGCTGTCAGTATTGAAGAAAAGAGTCGTTATGTTTGGCTTCCATTTGTGTCTTTGCCGTCAATGAGGACCTGGAGTGAGGGTGCGGTCGATGGCGCCAACATTGTGCTCTGCGGTGGCGACGCCAATACATTCGTTGCGCTGAAGAAGTCACCGGTGATTAGTGAAGCCCATTGTATGCAATTATTTCGCTTACAGTTACCACAAACTCAGAAATTCAATATTCGGTTAATATATTTCGTTCGACTCAAACAAAGTCCGGAATTCAAGTGTTGTGTCGACACTAAACGCCTTCTTTGGATACCTGTGGACGACCTGAACAACAGCAAAGTGGCCAACCTCTGGGGCCCCGAATTGGTCGAGTTTTCCCGACTGGTCAGCAATCCTATTGTCCAACGCATGGAAGAGTACAGTTTAGACGATGCGTTCAAATACGTGCCGAGAGATCCGCCGCGAAATCTCGAGGAAGAGATGCTTAAGTCGACCAACTATTCCGAGAAAGACATCGAAAGACTTTACATCGATTTTCTCGAGCACTGCTTCCCCGCCTTCTTCATGACTCAGACCTCTTTCAGTGACTATATGTCGAAATACGGGTTCGAAAAAGCGGATAAAAAGCTGGAACTCCTGTTCAGAGCTTTTAATTTCCATAAAAACTCTTTTCTCGGATTTCATGAGTTTTTGTTGGGATTGACGTCTATAGACCCGATGGCATTGAATGGTCAGTCGCGGATCAAATTCCTATTTAAGTACTTCGATGTCGATTCGGACGGATATCTGAATGAAAAAGAGTTCACGTCTTTGATGCGGGAAATACACCCAAAAGATAGTGATTCCGATCTCAAGAACAAAGTGATGGAAAGTATGAAAACAATTGGAATTAAAAAAAATGGTGTTTACTTCGAAGACTTTTTCAAAGCTACCGGCGCTCATAAATTTCGCGGCACAAGTGTCTTGTGTCGATCCAATCGCCCGATTTTGGCACAAATATCGCGTTCAATAGCCTCAAGAAGTCTGAAGAAAACAACCGGAAAATTGAGTTTAGATTCGATTCTTGTGAACCGGAAATACAAAGGCATTTGTCAGTCGTGTCGGGAAAAGAAATACGAATTTGCGATACATTCGGTGCGATTGGACAGTGAGGGCCGATGTGTTGACGCAAAGCAATTGCCCGAATGGGAGCTGATCCAGAAGACAGTCAAGTCTGACAAAACAGAACAGACGAACAACGCCCAGAAGGGCCCGACCCGTCCGACCAGCTCTACCGGAGTGACTGCTCTTTCAAAAGAAAAGTTTTCGTCAGAGTTTGTATGGAATACCAAATCTGTTGCCAATTATTTTATGGAACAGATCCGGGCTTTTAATCTGAAGAAAGGGTCGCATAAAGAGAACAAAGGATTAATGGATGGATCGGAAGAAAGGGCTGCGTTTGTGAAGCAATTACAGGAACTCTGCACTGAAGTCGAGAAGATTGTGGGTCTGGAGGACAGGTGTATTAAACTGAGTTCCCCCGCCTTTGTCATCGGCGACATTCACGGCAACCTCGAAGACCTGTTGACAATGGAGAAGGTGTTGTGGAAAGGCATTCCACTCGTGGCCGCAAACTATGTGTTTTTAGGCGATTACGTCGATAGAGGCAAATGGGGTCTCGAGTGCGCAATATATCTCATGTGTTTGAAACTGTTGGCCCCAAACAAAGTCATACTCTTGAGGGGCAATCATGAGGTCCGGGATCTCCAGAAACACTATACTTACAAAAAGGAATGCATTCGTAAATATGGCGACACTTTGGGACCCAATGTCTTCGAAATGACAAACCGGGTGTTCGACAAACTTGCCTTCTGTGCAGTCATCGATGAGGCGATATACTGCGCCCACGGAGGCATTCCCTGCAGCACTCGACTCGTCGACAAGATAAATGAAGTCAAACCCGACCTGAGAGACCCGGAGCGGGAGTCGGCCATCGCGTGGGAAATCCTTTGGTCCGATCCTATCAATGCTCAACAATTCGCAGAGACAGCAGAACTTCTTCAGGTGCGGACTGATAGCGCCCGAGGCTTTCTCACTAACAACAAACGCGGAACAGCTTTCCTGTTCGGGGAAGAGGCGGCCAATAACTTCCTGCAGAATAACGGACTGACGCATATAGTGCGCGCACACGAAGTGCCGGCACACGGATACACCTTTCATTTCGGCAATAAGTGCACAACCGTTTTCTCCAGTTCCCACTACTGCGGTAACAACAACGAAGCGGCCTGTGTTCACGTCGACAACGAAAAGCTGCGAATCGTTTGCTTGGATACCGTCAACAACGCACCGCCCAGTGATTGATCGGACAGTGACTACAGATCTGACTATTTAGTAGTTATTAACAGTTAAACAGTTTTCCTATTCATTCATTCATTCATAGGTTTTATCAATAAATTCTATAATAATTACTGAAAACAGAATTCAATTTTCAATTTCTTATAACTCGCATAACTCGCCCAACCGTTCGGCAGTAATACTATTTAATGAGAATATTTCAAAAATAAATATAAATTTAAATTACAAATAATTCAGAAAACTATTAGAATTCGAAATAAATTATTTTAAAACAGAATAAAACTTGAATTAAAAATATATTTATTTTAAATTAATTGTAAAATTTGTCACAATTTTAAGACAATAACTGAAAAATAAAACAATAAATAAATATAATTCAGATTTAATTATAGCAATAAATGATATGAAAAAATTGTCCAAAAAACCAGAATTCATCGAAAACTATAAAATTTTCAAAACTTTAATAGAAAACAAAACTCAAAACCTTTTGTGAGACCGAGAATGTGATCGACTTCTAGACCGCGAACGCGATTTCGATTTAGAACTATGTTTACTATGTTTTCGATTCGATCGACTCCTACTCCGAGACCTCTTTCTCTTGTGCGACCGGCTATGGCTATGCCTATGACCGGACGTTCGCCGAGTCTTGTGTCTGTGCGGCGAGAGTTGAGATGCTTTCATAGGTTTGTCACTCATTATGAACGGCAAAAGAGATCCGCTTTTTGCCGCTTCGAAGCCCTTGTGATTCAAAACTGTTCCGAATAATGAGCTTTCGTTGTCTTTGTCTAAACTCTTGTGGACTTCTGGGGAAGCGTTCGGAGAAGTGATTGCAACTATAGTCGGCGAAAGTGGAGCTGTATTTGCGTTTGGCTTCAGTTTCGGCAGTTCTGGTCCATAAGTGAACACATTTTCACAAACACTTTGATTCGATTCATCAGTTTTTGTTTGTTCTTTAGATTTATTTTTAATTAAACTGAGAAATAGAGCGGCTTTTCGTTTCCGCTCCTCCTGTTTGTCTTTGGCCGCCCGTTCCCGCACCGCAAGAGCCAACTTGTCTTTCAGCGCATTATCACTCATTCGTTTGGCATTCAGTTCTGGTTTCGAGTCTTTGCGCTCGTCTTCGCGTTTAGACAAACCAATTGACAACAGATTCTCATCCGTCGGCGCCATTGAAGCGCTTGGTTTGCAGTCCTTTGGGTTAATACTGAAACAAACGGGTGCTTTAGATGAGTGCGAATCACCTTTCGTATGCTTTTTGTGGCTCAGCTTCACTTGTTCTGCCTGTGCTTTCCGGTTCTCCTCCAAGTAATGCAATTTCCGTCGAATATAAAGCGCGTGAAAAATATTTCCCGGATTTACGAATTCAAACCGATTTTGTCCTAATTTTCGAATCGATAGTTCGAATTGTTCGCCATTTTTAGCCACATTTTGGGCCAATTTCTCAATTATTTGTTCGATTTCCGGCGGCGGAGACGGCAGTAGTGATGACCACGAAGTTTGTGATGGGTTTGAAACACAATTCTTGTCTTTAATGGTATTATCACTTTGAGTCAACTCAGAACTGATTGAAACGAATTGATGTTTTGGTGTTTCCTCTAAAACAGGTTTTGGACTTTCAATCGGCTCTTCAGTCAAAGGAAATCTGTCTTTAAAACTCTTCACGAGTTGTGAATACGAGTCGTCGTCTTTGGCCACTCGTAACAGATTCGGAATATTGAATGTTTCCGACTCTCGAGTCTTAGTCGATCCGAGAAGACTCGGATGCAAATAGTGTTCATCTTCTGAGTCATCGGAGTCTGAATTATCGCTATTTTGAGTTTGTTTTGGAACATATTTTCCGGATTTTATATTTTCTAAAATATATTTATAGTACGGATAGAGTTGCGAATCAAAAGACAAAAAATCAAAGTTTTTATTCGACGACTGTTTCGTTTTCAAAACAATTTCCATTTGAATCCCGTGTTGGCCGACAAACGCCGCCGTCTTTTCGATTATATTTTGCAGTTTCTGACTGTCGGGCTATTGACAAGTATAGAGAAAACATTATTACCGGTAAATGCAATTAAATACAAAAATACAAATTAAATCAATATAAGACAAACCAATGCCATTCCTTCCGGCGGTGAGAGACCGGCCGGCAGTTTGAACCGATTTGACTCATCAGTCTTTGGCGGCTCTTCAGTCACTTTGGTCTCAGTTGTGAGTTGAGTAGAAACGGCATTATTTTCGTCGTAATTATAACTCATTTGGTTATAAGTGGTTCCGTCGGCTAACGCCAAATGCAATCGTTTGAGCTCTTCATCTAAAGTTAAAATAAAATTAAGTTAATTTAAAAACACTTTATGTAAACCAATAGCAGTGTTCGACCCATACCGTGATTGTCGTCTTTGTCGTCATACTTGAGATCAGCAAACCTCTCCTCATCGCACAGGCGTTCGATTTCCAACTCATCGGACGTCCAGTCGTCACCAGAACTCTTGAAATTCGGTTCGAACTGAGATAAGTCATTGAGATATCCGCGAACATCAAACCTTTGGGTCGGATATGAAAAACAGAACAAACAATAGGATTAGAAGACGAAACAAATGGATTGTTCCTAAAAGTCCGACTAATTATCGTCGAAAATCCAATAATTGTTTACTTAATAAAAGCTAACTTTATGTTTGAATTAGCGAAACACTAATGAAGAGACTTTGCACCAAAATTAGGCTCAATTTTAAAACTATTTACATGTTTTGTACAATTTTTGTCAATTGAATTTAAAAATTTGATTTTAAGGTGAATTTTGAGCGCAAAGCTTGAGATCCGCTAATTCTTTGCCATAATATATGTTTTTGAGATAATAATAATAAATAGAAGTAATAATTGCATAGAATTTATGCAAAACATTAATATAAAACTCTTTTATTATTAAAACTTAACAATTAGTAACTTATTGTTCATTTGAATCAATTATTTCATTTTGAATATGTATTTCATACCAATCCTCTGGTAATTGATATTTAGAGAACATGTGAATAGCATTCCATCCGTTATTATCATATATTAACCACAAATCACTTCAAATCAAATCCTGTTTTCTTAAGGAAAGGCATTTTCAAATCGAAATCATTTGTTAAACAAAACATTTATTTGACTCTCATTTGTGTCAAAGAGTCAAACAATTAATGAATAAAATTTCAAATCAATTATCATTTCTTTTTTCATTTAGTTCTTAAGTTTGCAAAAAATTCATTAATTAATCGATTCATAGATTCAATTCATTGCTATCTATTGACGGACCTGTCAATCAAGTGGTCGGAACAGCCGTTCCATCCGATCAGGTGTTGTCCGCAGTCCAGGTCTTCGGCCTTTTGGTCGTCGCGAAACAGTTTACACGAATAGCCGAAAACAAACAGTTGGTCCGCATTTGGCGAAGACTTATCGCCATTCGTCGACATCGCGTTCGCACGGCTTGGATCTGACCATAAATGGCGCGCAGAAGACAACGGATCCGTCGACCGGAACCACGAGTACGCCTCCGAACCCACTTTGCTATCCATTCACGCCTTTCGCCAATCAGTCGATTCTCAGTCTTTTAATTCAATTTATTTAATGTTTAATCGTTTAGTCGTTTTGTCAAAACTAAACATTAAATTCATTGAAATCTCCATTTAATGCAAAATATGTTCAATAATGACGTTATAAATAACGAAACCAATGAAAGAATAAATAATACGATCTCTGCAACTGTTACAGTGTCTATACAACTGTGGCTCTATCTGACGGCAACTCTTCTAAAACAGTACAAATTGTCTCTACAGTATATTGTATCTACTGTACAGTAATATGCAGTGTTTGACAAAATAACTTTATTTTTTAATAACTTTATTGTAAAACATATTGTGTGATTTTTTCTTTCAATGAAGCACCTCGATCAATTTGGAAATGGCGCCCAGATACCACAAATTATATTACAATCGTTTAGCAGGCAGAAGTTTAAATAATAAAACTTTGTTATTGAAAAACATTATATTTTAGCCAGGGGATTAAAAATTCTAAACTTTAACTTAAGAAAGTAATTATCTTAGTATAAATGGATTTTAACCTTTTACCCAAATAGAGAATCAGGGTAAAGCATTATATTTACAAAATATTTGAAAACACATAAAAAGAAAAAACAACAAAAAACAGTTTTGAATTTGTATATAGTTATTCAATCCATTAAGAATTATACCATGTGATTTTAAGATTAACGTCATAAGTTATGACTCATAAGATAAGCGAGGTGCTTGAACGAAAGAAAAATTAGACATATGATTTTATGTTAAAATATTAAAAATCTATTTGAATTATAAAATAAAAAGTTATTTCCATTACGAAATATAATAACAATCTTACGATTCCTTATAGATTTCATTATTTCTAAATTGTAATAACTTTGATGTCTTGCCATTTTAAAACTACACAAAATAATTTATTTTTATAAAATGCAAATATTGAAGTAAAAGTAATATATAAGGTTAACAAATATATGAACTTAAAATTTTTTTAATTGGATAAAATATTTTTTGAACGTTTTTATTGGCATGGTATTTAAATTTTTACCAGGCTCACGAAAACTACTTTAGATTTGCATTTTGTTTGTATTTTTTAATTAATTAAAATTAGAAAAATATTACGAATATTTTGAACTCTTACATTTTAACTTTTTCTGTTAAAGAATAATTAAACGTAAATTGAAATTGTGGATAAAGTTTTGACTTTTAAGTTTATATATAAAATCAGAGATGTCGAATGAGGATAAGCTTGTTCCATGATTAAAAAATGGGCTTTTGTTACCCAGATGATTTTGAGAAAAACAAAAAACCCCCTTTTTAAGATTTGGCGGCCGGCATAGTTTTTTTGCAGTTTTTTTAATTTTAACTAAATCTATCTTAAATTCATGCTAAATCCGGTTTAAATTCAGCTAATTTTGCTTAAATCAGGTTTAAATACAATTAATTTCGCTTAAATTCTGTTAAATAATGATATAAATTTTACCGTATTCCCTCACATATAACGACATGTCCTTATAAGGTGAAGTGGACCTTATGTCCTTATACCCCGGGGTAGA
>JAQIYC010001149.1:0-10194 GCA_034699545.1 Porobelba spinosa | reverse complement strand
TAGGATTTTTTGGAAAAAATCCGCCATTTTACCCACCCTGATCCCCCCCTGAGCTGGCCGACCTTCCACATCCCTACACTAATACGTACAATTAAATTTATTAACTAGCTTGATAAATTTATATAGAGTGCAATCTCTCTATCGTAAACAGACACGTTAGCAAAAAGTGTACAGAAAACAGGGCGTTGGCCCAAGATAAGTTTTTAACATTAAAAAAGCAAATCCGTCAAATGACATATAATTTAAGCGTACACTCAAAGGAGCTGTACTGCACACTCAAGACAAGTTCATTGTGGAGAGATTTAACTGTATTATGTTTCGCTATATGACAAGATTGGTCATACAGTTATACAATTTAATGTTAGAATTTAAGTATCGTTTAAATATTTTAAATGTTTTAAAAATAAAATCAAAATTTTAACCATAAAATTAAAGTAAATATTCTCGTTGTTTGAAATAAGTTTATAAAAATAGTTTAAATATTAAGTTGCTAAGTTTTCAAAACTGGTTAAGTCGAATATAAAAATTAAGTGAAAAATATAAGTTTACATATTTAGCTTAAATAACAATAAATATGAATAAATATTAAAATATATATAAATAAATATGAATATGTTATATGTTATATGTTATATGTTAAATAAATATGAAAATGTGTTAATTTGATCAAGCCAATTCAGCTGTAAAACCAAAATATCGAAGCAATGCCTACCTGAGTCTTGTCGTCTTCCATTCGTCTGCAATACTTACCCTCTCTGTTGACGAAATACCATTCCTTATCACTCGTACCGATCGCTGCAATAATATCGGCCGGAAAATGGTTCTCGTCTTCGACAACAGGTTTGCACTTCTGGTCCCAATTCGCGACATTGTTTTGGATTATCAAATAACAAACGTCCGATTTCTTAATCTTCGCATACCTGTGCTTCTTCTCGTTGACCAGAATGAGAGCCCCACTGTTCGGACCACTGTTCGGGTCTTCTTCGCGCAGTTCACCAATGGGTTGGTCTCTAATCTCAGGTCGAATGGCACCACTAGATCCGGGCTCTTTCTCCCACCTTGACCACTTCTTCTTGTAGACCATTATCAATTGGTTTCGATGAGAGCCGGCGCCGCCCGGGAAGTGAATGCCCGTCCAATTGGATTTGGCTTTATATCCGCCACCGATGAGCAAACCAAACGGTTTCTTCTTAAGCGGTTTATTGTCGAAAACCCATTGTTTTCCGCCTCTAAACACATAAATGAGCCCATTGTGAACGCCTCCGGCTTTGATCACTGGGTTCTCGCACAGGTAACTCAATTCCCTTTCATAGTGTAGGTCATCGACCAGACATCCGAACAATTCTTTGTTGTCTTTCCATTCGTCGCACTTTATATACAAAATATTCGTTTAAATCGACAGAAAATGCCTTTAATTGTATTAATGCATAAAACCATAAATCGCTTACAGTTTTAGAGCTCTTGTCTTCTCTGACGCAATATTTGCCGTTTTTGTCGACAAAGAAATTCCATTTATTCTTTGTCCGAATGAAAGCAATTATATTCGGCGGGAAATTGCGCTTATCTTTGGATACAAGAGCGCACTTCCCGTCCCAAAAGGCAACCCTATTCTCGATCAGCAAATAACAGATATTTTCGTCGAAAATCTTCGCAAATCGGCCCTTCTTTTCGTCGATGGGAATGAGAGCCCCGGCGTCGGCATAATTCCGGTCCAACTCATCCGGAATTTCCGGACCCTCTTCGATGATCGGCTCATCGCTTATGTCATTAATGTCTTCAATATCTTTAAACGGATCGGCTTTACCTGAGTTTCCGGCGCCATCTTTACTACCCGGATGAGCACTTCCATCTCCAGAACCATCATCTCCAGTGCCATCTCCATTCCCTTTGGGTTTGGCTTTTCCTTCTTTGCCACCCTTTCCTTTGTTTCCAGAGTTGTCTTCTCCGGGACTACTGTCGCTGCCTTCGTCTCCACCATCTTCGGGATCACCCTTTCCTCCGGGTTTACCTTTGCCCCCAGTGCTGCCTTTCCCTTTGTTCGGACTTTTCTTTCCAGTGCCGTCATCGTCTACCGGTCTCTCTGTATCAGCCGCACTATCTCCGGCGCCTTCAGTAGTCTCGTTGTCGTCGGGAGCCTTAGGTGCGGACCCGTCGTCTTTGTCTTCGGCGCCCTTCGGCCACCAACGCGACCATTTTTTCTCGTAAATGATATAAAACTTCGTTTTGTCAAAACTGGTAGCGCCCGGGAAGTGTATTCCGGGCCACTTGTTCCGAGCGCGCACTCCGGCCGCAATCAGATTACCGAATGGTTTCTTCGGCAGAAACTTATTATCGAAAACCCAAAACATTCCGTCTTTGAAGACATATATAAACGGCGGGTAATTAGTTCCGGCCGTTATCTTCGGGTTTCTGCACAAGTATCTGAATTTCGAATTCATTTTCATTGATATTTCATCGCAACCGAAGACCTCCTGATTGTTCGACCATTGGCTGCACTTTTGGACGGAAATGCAGTTTTAGATATAAATTAAAAATATTTTAAAGTTATAAATCATTTTTGCGAAGCAATACCTCATCGGAAACCGAATCAATACTTCGTTTGCAATATTGTCCGAACCTATTGATGAAATACCAGTTCTGGTCTTTGGCTTTAATAGCGGCTACAATATAGGCCGGAAAGTTGTTCCGATCGGCGCTGACATGAGTGCATTTCCCCATTTTGTAGCACTTCTTGCCTCTGATCACGTAATGGCAGATCTGGTCTCCAATCACTTTCGCATAACGCGATCGCTTCACATCTGTGCGGATAAGAGCGGCCGAACCGTCGGTTTCGGCTTTGTTTTTGGGTATCTCGTCGTCTTCGTTGCCAATCGGCTCTTCGAATATATCTTTCGGTACTTCGGCCTCAACATCGCCCGAAGGTTTGTCTCCTTTTCCTTTATCATCGTTACCTCCTTTACCACCCTTTCCATCTTTATCCGGCTTTTGCTGATCCGGATCGCCCGACTCATTGTCTTTGGAAGGAGAACCACTGTCTTCTCTGTCACCATCGGGTTTAGCCCCTTTAGGTATATCTTTAGTTGGTTTTACCTTTTTTCTATAGACAATAAGCCAGTCGTTGTTGGGATTGTCTGTATTGTCATCCAATGGGTTAACCCCTTTGGGTGTCCAACGCGACCACTTTTTGCGGTATATCATAATAAAGTTGTTGCCATCAAAGCCGGCGCCGCCCGGGAAGTGAATGCCGTCGAACAGGTCAGCGGCCGGTTTTGAGCCATCGATCACATCTCCGAACGGCTTTTCATCCGTGACTTTGTTGTCGAAAACCCAGAACTTTCCGCCTCTGAAGACCCAAATACGAGGCAGCGATCGCATCGACAGCGGCTCTTGTGTTCCGGCTTTGATGAGAGGATTAGAACAAAGTCTTTGCAATTGTTTCGATTTTGAGCCCTTCGATAGACAGCCAAACGCTTCCCTATTGTCTCGCCATTCGACGCACTGGTAGTTCAATCCATTAGAGTATATAATAATTTCAAAATTTGCAAAACAAAGTCGATATGAAGCGAATGCTTACGTCTTTATAACTCTTATCTCTTCGTTTGCAATACTTGCCGTCTTTGTTGAAGTAATACCAGTCGTTATCCCAGTTTCGAATGGCGGCCACAATGTTCGGCGGGTAGTTGTTCTCGTCTTCGTTCACCCGAACACAGTCTCCACTCCAGAGAGCTCTGTCTGTCTTCACCACAATATAACAGACCTTTTCTTCAACTACTTTAGCAAATCGGCCGTTCAGTTCGTCAATAGGTATGAGAGCGCCGGCATCGCTGTCTTTGCCGTCCGGCTCGTCCAGAGTGTCGTCGTCTTTGTCTCTAATCTTATCGTCGTTGACATCACTGTCTTCAGTGCCAACATTTGGTCCACTTTTGCCGCCTTTTGTCGGCTTTTTCTGATCTTTAGGTTTGGAATCATCGTCTTCGGGATCTTTTGAGTCTTTTGTGTCTTTCGGGTCTTTGCCCTCTCTTTCCTCTCCTTCCTCTCCTTCAGACTTTTTAGGCCCTTTTTTGCCGCCGTCTCCATCTCCTTCTGGTGCCTCGTTGTCAACGAATTCTTGTGCGGCAACCGGTGCCCAACGCGACCATTTCGTCTTATAAACCATTATAAAATTCTTCTTATGCGGAGCCCCACCGCCCGGAAAGTGAATTCCTGGCCACTGAATCCTCGCCGGCACCTGACCTTCAATTAATTCACCGAAAGGTTTGTTTGGTTTCAACTGATTATCAAATTTCCAATACTTTCCGCCTCTGAATACGAAAACATGTGGCGGATAGTTAGCGCCGGCATTAATGGTTGTGTTTTTGCACAAGAATTTCAATTCCTGTTTCAACTTCTTGTCATCGCAACCGAATATCTGTTCATTTTTGGTCCACTTTCGGCACTTTAGGTATTAATAAATAAATAAATTTTAATAATTTCGGAAATACTAATCGACATTCAATACCTCTTCGGTGTTCTTATCGGGTCTTTTACAATGTCTTCCACTTTTGTCAAAGAAATACCAATTCTTGTTCTTCGACTTAATGGCGGCGACAATAAGCGGCGGAAAGTTGTTGTCGTCTTCGGAAACGGCGGAACACTTCTCGTCTCTCCAAAACATTTTGTTCTTATCTATGAATACATAACAAACTCTATTCTCAAATATCTTCGCGTATTCGGCCTTCGCCTCATTGGTCGGAATAAGAGCGCCGCTGTCTTCCGGGTGCGACTCGGGCTGGTCAGGGATCTCCTGTTCTTTGTCCATAATAGGCTCATCCAACAGATCGTTGAACTTATTTGGCAGCCATTGAGACCATCTTTTTCGGTAAACAATAATCAATTTGTCGCCGTTGTGGCCGACGGCACCGGGAGTGTGCAGTCCTGGGTATTGGTTCTTGGCCGGCTGACCGCCTTCTACTAACTCGCCAAACGGCTTCTTAGGTTTGGGTCGATTATTGAATTTCCATAACTTCCCGCCCCTGAACACCAGTATAAATGGCGGATAATTGCCGCCCGCGTTGATGGTTACGTTCTTGCACAGGGTGTTCAGCTCTGGACTTATGTATTTGGCGGTACAACCAAACACTTCTTTATTATCTCTCCATTCAGTGCACTATTTGTATTAAAATTATTCATTAAATAAGATTTTGAAAATTTATAATCAAAACCAGGGATGTCGATCGGGTGGGGGGGGGGATAAGCCCGTCATTCCCCCCAGGATTGAAATATCGGCCTCTATTCCCCCAGAATTTTGCCGGGCGCCGAAGGCGGGCGGTAAATTTTTTGGCTTTTTTGCTAAATTTAGCTTAAATTGTTGTTAAATTCGGTTTAAATTTTGTTAATTTGAATTAAATCAAGTTTAAATCCAGTTAATTGCATTCATTTAGTCTAAATGCAATTTATATCCGGTTTAAATTCAGTTTAAATCAGTAAAAAAATAGGGTAATTTTGACCTTTTTTTAGCCATACCCCTGCACATACCCCCCCCCCCCCCTCGACATGACATCCCTTCCCTGATAAAAACAGAATTGGATTAAGAGAATAAACAGAAATCCAAACCTTTTTCCAACTATTTTCAGGTCTCTTACAATACTTCCCCTCTTTGTCGATGAAATACCAGTAATTATCCTTCGGTCGAACAACGGCTATAATATTGGGCGGAAAACCTCTCGGATCTGCGCTCACGTCTCGACACTCGCCAACGAAGAACATCTCCTCCTCTTCGATGACGAGTTCACACACTTTATTGCCTCTAATGCGCGCATATTTGCCGCCGTTATCCTCGGGATTGACGAGAGCACCGGCATCGCCCTCGTCGTCCTGGGGTTCGTCGGGTAGCTCTTCCTCTGGATCGCCGATTGGCTTCTCATCGATCTCTTTGTGCCCGTTCTCTGTCCAACAGCTGTACTTAATATTTTCGATGATAACACACAACTGAGTCCTTTCGGCAAAAAAGCGGCCGTAATTCGGGTCAAATCCGGGCCACTTCTCCGCCGGCTGTACGCTATCGCTCACCAGTTTAGCAAAGGCCGGATCCATGTTCTTCGAGGCCCGACTGCTCGGATCAAAGATATATAGAGTTAAATGAGTGAATACGTATAGAAATCCTTTGTCGTATAGAATGGTTCCGATGGTTACGGGCGATGAACAGAGTTTACGAATTTTGTTGTAAACGTTCGGTAATTTACAGCCCAATAGATCTCTATTGTCTTTCCAAATACACTATTATTTTAATTAAATATTTGTTAGAAATTATGATTTACTAAAAATTCATTCAATTCTTACATAAGAATCCTTCGAATCTGTTGTGAAATACTTTGAAGCCTTTGAAACAAAATTAAAGCATTTTTTAGTTAAATACATAAATTATTAATCGTTTCAAAATACAGTACCACTTCTTTCGATAGGAAGTCCGTATTGGTCTCGTCAGGCCGGGCCGGCATGTTATCCCAATCTAGTTGAGGCGTTTGGGAAAAGGAGTTCTCGTCGACAATGAGCGGTCGTTTGCAATACTTATCTCCTCTGAAGAAGTAATAGATATTTTGATTTATAGTCAACGAAGCGCTCAGTCCTGACGGGAAACCCTCGACGGAATCCTTTACATCAAACGGCCCGTTGTCTGTAGAGTCGCGGAATATATTTTTGCCTCTTTTGCGGAAATACCAAACCTTTCAATTGATATTCAATTTGGTTTTGAAAACTCAATTACAGTTTGAAATTATAAATATATTATAAAATATGAAACAAATAGTAAAATACTTCATCATTGATAACAATAGCGATTCGACTGTTGGGCAGCATTACAGCCGCTCCGGGACTGTCATTCAATTCCAAAATCGGCTCTTCCCTGATGTCTGGGTCGCCGTTCGGCAGCCATTGAGACCATGTCTTGTTGTAAACCATAACCGGCTTTTCGCGGTTGTGGCCGAAAGCGCCGGGAAATCTAATTCCGGGCCACTTGTGTCGGGCAGGTTTGCCGCCTTCGACTAAATTGCCGAACGGTTTCTCATTTTCGGGAATGTTGTCGAATATCCAGACTTTGCCGCCTCTGAACACATATATATTCGGCGGATAATTACCGCCGGCGTTGACCTTCGGGTTATTGCAAAGCGACTCCAGATTTGGTTTAATAGGCTTTGCGTTACAACCGAACACTTCTCTGTTGTCATCCCATTGTTCGCACTTTGGAATCGATTTAATAATTTAAGTAAAAAATTAATGTTTGAAAACTATACTAAAGTTCAAAATTAAATACTTTGTCATAATTTTTATCCTTTCGTTTGCAATACTTGCCGTCATTATTGATAAAATACCAATAATTGTCTTTCGGTTTGATTGCGGCCACAATTTCGGGCGGGTATTGGTGTCGGTCTTCGTCGACGGAAACGCATTTGCCGTTCAAATAGAGTTTGTCTTTTCTGAACAACAAATTGCAGACAAGTATTCCCTTAATATTGGTTCTGACGTCTGGGTTGACGTCATCGTTGAACAGAGCGCCCGCATCGCTCGGATCGCCGTCGGCTTCGTCCGGCTCCTCCTCCTCTTCAATCGGGTCGTCCTTATTGTAGGTATGCATTGGTTGCCTCTTCTCCGGCTTAGCTGTAGTTGTTTTATCAGAAGTCGTTTCCTCTTCGTCTTCGGCCGCTTCGGTTTCGGTGTCGGTCTCGGGTTCTGTAGATTTGTCCGAATCCAAGACCTCAGTTGTCGGCGTCTCTTCTGTCTTCCCGTCTTCGTCATCAATGTTGTCGTCAGTTTTGTCACCCCTCGGCCCCCAACGCGACCACGTATTCTTGTAAACCATTAGGAAATCCTTCCGGTGCGGAGCGGCACCGCCCGGGAAATGAATACCCGGCCACAGCTCTTTAGCCGGTTCCTGACCTTTGACTAAATTGCCGAACGGTTTCTTCCGTTTGGGTTTGTTGTCGAACTGCCAATACTTTCCGCCCCTAAACACGAATATAAAGGGCCCGTAATTGCCGCCCGCATTGATCTGTGGCTTTTTGCACAGGTATTGCAATTCCTGTATTGAGGCAATAGTCCTCTCGTCCGTATTCTTCCTAATTTTTGTCTTCACTCTACATCCAAACGCTTCGGTATTATTTGACCATTTGGTGCACTAATGGAGTATTGGTTTTGTATTGAATCGAAAATATGAAAACAGTTTTGTTTTGACAAACCTTTGCAACGCTTCCAACCTTTCTCTTACAGAACTGTGCGTTTCGATCAAAAAAATACCAATAATTGTCTTTAGGCTTAATGGCGGCCACAATATCGGGCGGAAAGTTATTCGGGTCGTCGACCACTTTCGCGCACTTTCCGCTCCAATGCATCCGATTGTTGTCGATCTTCACATAACAGACTCTTTCGACAAATATTTTGGCGAATTTCGCGTTTGCCTTATCGACGGGTATGAGAGCCCCTCTGTCCGAGCCGTCCTGTTCGGGTTCATCCGGTGCTTCCATCACTTTCCGTACAATAGGTTTGTCCTTAACCAGTGGTTTGACCCCAATCTCGTTGGGCACCCATTTTGACCATTTGATTCGGTAAACCATTATTGGATTCTCAAAATCATTGCCAAACCCGCCCGGGAAGTGAATGCCCGGCCATTTGTGCGCAGCTGTAATCGCACCCTCGACCAGATGGCCAAACGGGCGGTCTTTTTGCGGTCTATTATCAAATTGCCATAACTTTCCGCCTCTAAAGACAAATATAAAGACCGCGAGATTACCCCCGGCCTCGATCACCACATTCTTGCACAGGGACTTCAGTTCTCTTGGGTTTAGGTCTGAGATATCACATCCAAACAGTTCGTCGTTGTCTCGCCATTCACTGCACTGTAGGGTAAGAATGGATTTAAATAAACTAATATTCAATTCAAATAAATACAATAATTTAAAAATTGTGTCCAAACCTGTGTTTTCTCATTCACGTGTCGTTTACAGTACTTCCCCTTCGAGTTAATAAAATACAAGAAATCAACTTTAGTTCTGATCGCAGCGATAACATCGGGCGGATAGTTGTTCGACTCTTCCGCCACCGGAACGCACTGGCCGTCCAAATACAGCTCATTGTCTTCGAGCACAAGATTGCAAACCTCTTTGCCTTGGATTCGGTGATATCGACTGTTAAGTGGGTCAACATTGATGAGAGCGCCGGCATCCTTATGATCACCAATCGGGTCATCTTTGGGCTCCCGCTCTGCCGGACCGATCTCTTCGTCAACGGCGACGGGTTTGCCGTTTTCCCAACTACTGTAAGTCGTATTTCCTATTTTGAATAGCGTTTTATGAATCACTACAAAAATTCCGTCATTGGGCTCAAAGCCCTTCCACTTCACCGATGAAGTGATTGTTTTCTCAATGAAAACAATAAATCTGTCGTCAAAATACGGATCTGTTTTCGGGGGTTTATCTCCTTTCGTGTCGAATATATTGGCAATAATTGGCTTTTTCGGATCAAACCAATAGATATGTCTCTTCTCCACAAATAGAGTTCCAATAGTCTGCGGGTTTGCGCACAAATGCATCAAATGTTTCGATTGGTTTTGGTTTGGACTGCAATCGAACAGTTCTCTTATGTCTCTCCAATTGCACTTTAAGTTAAATTTCGATTTATATTACTTTTAGTTTTAATATAATTATAGAAAAGTATAACTAAATTAAAGAATTTCTTACAAAAGCCTCGCTTTCAAAGTCAAAATATTTCGAAGTCTGAGATATTGTAAAATAAAATAATTTGTAAAACTTGTAAAAATCAAATAAATAATTAAATGTGAAGTAAACTGACCTCAGATTCGGGTAATTTTTTCAGTTTTCTAGCCAATGGCTGATCAAACCAGTCGTTCTCATATACATCATTGTCGGCATCACTTGCGCTTGCTAATTTGGTTAATGAAGTGAGCACTCGAACGCCTATGTCTGCAAAATTGCTAATTTTAACATTTATCCAAATATTTTAAACTTAAACTAGACCAGGGATGTCGGTGGTCGACGAAGTTAGGGGGGGTCTAGGGGGGGGTCAGCCTAAAAAATTTTGCTCAAAATCCTGGGGGGGGTCATGGTAGGGGTTGGCGAAAATATAGGTGTAATTTTTACTCAATTTAAACTGGATTTAAACTGAATTTAAACCGGATTTAAACTGGATTTAGGCAAATTAACTGGA
>JAQIYC010001148.1:0-10197 GCA_034699545.1 Porobelba spinosa | reverse complement strand
ATTGAAATTTGCGTTTAAATAAAATTTATAAACAAATATTAACAAAATAATACAATATGCACAAGTTACAATTAATTAGTAATTTGTTTTTATTAATTTAGAAAATTTAAATAAAAATATTTGAATATAACAACTAAATAAAATGTAATTTTGTTGAATTGCGCCAAAAGTACTAAACTTGTAATACAAGCCGTAGTTTGTGTGAAATGGACACTAATTTTCGTCATTATTTAATGTATGAAATTAGAGTCAATTCCTATTGAATTGAGTCTCTCTTTCATCTCATTGTGTATTAAATCTCACGTTTTATACAAAATTTTAGTTTTAATTTAATTTTAGACTTAATTTGGTTTTAGTTTTACTTTTATTAAAGCAAGCGATGGGTAAACCGAAGGGAAGGAACGCATTCTTCCAGTTCTTACTTCACACGCAAAGAGAACTCAAAAGGGAAGGCAAGGACTACGGGGTTAATGACCAGCGGCTCCAACAGATCGCTGGCAATAAATGGCAAAGTATTACCACTTCTGCACATTCTCTCCCTTTCCTCTCCTTTTGCTCTCCCTTTGATTGTATCACTTATTTGTTCTCTTGTTTTACTTTCCACCCGAAGACATGTCCAAAGAAGAGAGAGAGCCGTTCGACAACAGGAGCCGCGAAGAGAAAGAGCGGCGAAACGCGCAACAGATCCAAGTCGTGCCGAAGAACTACACCGAAAGGCGAGAGAATTTCGGCCGAGTTTTGAGTCAAGAATCGGCGGTTATTGACGACGAGAGCGGGAAAGCGGAGTATTTGGACAAAATGGTCGAGTGCTGTGTGAAGGCCTGTGCGACCAAAGAGGAGCTGATGAGCGCTTCCTTCTTCATAATCGGCACTAATGTTATGATGAGGACTGACGACAATAAGTACTTTCCGCTTGAGATCGGGATATGTCAGTACTCTATCGCAAAAGGAATTCAGTATACTTTCCATGAGTTCATAGACGCCGGACCCGTCCCTATCGGTTAGGAATAACAGATTTGTCGACACTTTGGAAATAGTATTTAAATTATGCTTTCACTGAATGATAGGATATATGAGAGAAGCGAAGCAGTGGTCGGAAGATTCGCATAAGATTCCATTACATGACTTCCATCCGGCGACTAATAACTACAAGAAGTTGGTCGAAGACATTAATCAGATTCTGGGAGAGTCCCGATTCACGAATGAGATGACAGGACAGCCGACGCCAATGTTGGTCTTCTGTATGGAAGAGGCGATTCCCCAAAACCGAGGAGTTCTTCAATGGTTGGCCAATCAGTACAAACGCTTTGCTCCGAATTTCGAGTGGGATTTAGAAGTTCTTGATTTAGTCAATCTCTTGTTCCACATCTCCAAGTCTGTCGACCAGCCTATAGTGCACGCGATTGGAATGGGTATGTATATGATGTATATGTATGACCGCATCTCCTCTTTGCTTATATTCTCTAATGGTTTTGTTGAACAGATCACTTGACTTCGTCTGCGTTTGACTACTCGGCCGACACTAACTGCAACTTTCATGAAGAGCTGGACAACAAGAACTGCGCCCAAGGCCTGGCCCGACGGCTCTGCTATATGTTGTCTCAGGATTTGTGTAATATGTTTGGCATAACTCCGACGCAAAACCATTTGCCCGGAAGGCGACAGAACGTGATCGCCGAGACATACGTCGCCACTCTTCACGAGGTTAAGCCAATGCCCGCTAATAGGTATGTCCACAACCACTCGACGAAGCCTGAAGACGACTGGGCGCCCACTCAAAGCGAACAGAGAAGTGAGTCGAGCGCTCGGCCCGAATCGCGCTCTTTGGGTATCGGACGCGGAAGAGGTCTTCTCAACAATCTTTCGAAACTTCAGAAACGATAATGACTTCAAATTTATTTTGATTTTAACCTTTTATTTTATTTTAAGACTTTTTAAATTCATTTAATATTTGTTTTAATCAATTTTTCACATTTTTATTCATTTGACACAAAACTATTGACAATATTTTTGAGTTATTTTTATTCAATATTTCATTGACTTAATAGAGAATATTCTTAATCTTTAAGCAAAATATTTACTATTTTATGCCATTTGTTATACACTTTAATACATACTATGTATTACATAGTATTTCATAAACAAATCAAATTATTGAAGAATTATATCAAATGTTTGTTTGACTGAAAGTTTTGTGAATTTTCTATTTTAAAATCAATTTAAGACTCATTTGATTTCAATTTAAACATCAAAAAAAAACTTTAGAATTGTATTTGTTTTGAATTTTAATTCTGAAACTCAAATGATGTATGACTTCAAAGTCGAATCGCTTGAAAACGAGTCAATTGATTGCATTTTAAAGATCAATAAAAATATTTAAACTTAAAATAATGACTAAATTTTATTTAAATTGAAATATAGATACAATTAGTTGTCTAAGCAAAACAATGTGAGTAGAGGTGCCCTAAGAGGGTGGTTGTGGAGTCCAGGGCCCGTCCTGTGCCGGACCTCCGAGAAAGCGCGGATTAGCGCCAGTGTTAGTCCACATCATGTGATGCCATTCGGCTACTTCACGGAAACGCTTTTTGGTGAAGTACTCGGGCGGACGCAGGTATAGGTGGACAGCCATTATCACTACCATTCCGGCCCCTAATCCCATGTATTTGACAAAGCGTTGAAATTTGGTTGAGTTTATGGGTCGAGCCATTCGTCCAATTAATTGATTAACATTTGATTTATTTATTATTTAAATAATGTTATTATAATTGAAGGCAAAAATACAAATTGCAATCAATGAATATATAGGTTTGTAAACAAACAGTAATTAAATTACACTCTTTATCAATAGATGTCAATTATATTGAATGTCAAATAGTTTTTGCAAAATATTATTCTATCTATTATTTCTATATATTTGTCATTAATTTAATTTAATTGTATTTAAACACTAGTAAACAATTTAATGTCAATTGTTTTGATTCAATCTTTCGTTTTAGTTATTAATAATTAACATATAATAAAAAATTATTTAAAACAATAATTGCCAACAATTTAGACGTAATTTTTTGTTATAACTTAATTCAATAACAATAACAAAACAAAACAAACATATGATTTGTGTTTCCAAACAAAGAGGAAAACATTTAAATAATTAAATTAACAAAATATTCAATTAAACAACAAATAGAGTGTATTTATTAAAATAGTTTAGTTATAATAAAAGCTAATAACAAGAGATGAGCAAAAATATGTTGTATTGCAAGTGTCAGACAAAGCAAAGTCTTTGAACATATACTTCGGTTGTGATTCTGGCCTTGAGTTCAGATTTCTCTTCAGTTTATTGCAAATACTATTGATTTTGTCTTCAATTGATAACTATATTAAATGTAATTAACGACAGATTATGATAAAAACCTATTGCTATCACAACTAAAATAAGAGTTAATTTAATATTTATATGCGTTTTGTCTGTCGTTCGCAACGATTACTCTTCAGACAATCGTTTGACTCATTTAGTCGTAATTTTAATCAAAAACTTGTAATAAATATAACTTTAATTATTGCACAAAAAAGTTTGATTAAAACTATAGAATAACTTCTTAATAAATATCATTTATATATTTATGAACTGAATGACACATCAGTTCAAGTACTCAATGAATGATAAGTTTTGCGATTCAAACAAAAATACGTTCAATCGATAAGTGGAGAAACGTTTTGAAAATGTGATTTATATTAAGTTTTTAATTCTCTATTTGTTATATAATTTTCAAAAATTTATAAACAGTTTTAATATTTACAAAAATATATTTTTAATTATAATACAAATAACAAATATCTAAATATAGTTTAATTTGTGAAATATATATAAATAGTCTTAAACCCGAAGTAATAGCGAAAATGAGTTCAAATGGGTATCAATGGAAGCAATTAATAAAAGAGTTGAAAGTAGAGCCGTTCCTCTGCCTCTACATGTTCTCCTACAGCCTCTCCTCAATCTCCATATCCCAACTAATTCAGGACAAGTTATGCCGATTCACATACGACCAGAGCTCACAATACTGTTTAGAAATCAATTCTCAAGAGTTCGATCACAGCGCTGACCGAACGAAGTCCGCAATCCTTACCGATTCCTCATATCTATCGCTTTACCGAATGATTATATCAACCATTCCGTGCGTTGTTTGGTCGCTGTTTATCGGCTCCTGGAGTGATAAGTACATCCACGGCCGCAAACTTATAATGGTGTTCGGGTGCGTCGGCGCTATTCTCGAATCCATGTCTCTTATCATAAACGCCGCAATTTTTAGCGCAGGTATGCATTTGGCCGTTCATTGCATTAATAATTAATTTATGAATTATTTTGTCATTACAGACGTATATCTCGTTTTATTGTCTTTCATTCCGTCCGCTCTTTTCGGTGGAATAATAGCGACTTTGATGTCGTCTTATGCCTACTGTTCGGCCACTAGTGATCAAAATACAAGAGCTATTCGTTTTGCTATATTGGAAGTTAGCTTTTGGATACGTAAGTCAAACAATCGGTCACTAAATCAATACTAATTGTTGGAAATGGTTGAACAGCTCAGCCGTTCGGTTCTTTCGTCGGCGGACAGATCCTGGGCGACGGCATTCATAAGAGCGAACGCCAGCTCTACCATTACGTCGCCGTCTTTATTGGTAGGTCTTAGCAAATGATCATTTAATGATGTTTTTAGCAATTATTTGATTTTAAGCGATAGTAAAAATTATCTCAATTTCAAACTGTAGTCTCAATCTGCGGTCAATTGGCGGCACTTTTTTGGGTTTTGTTAGTAATCAACGAAAAGCCGAAACATTTGAGCGAAGTATCGATTATCAGACGCGAAGTGTTTGAGTCGAGTGCAGCCGAACAGTCGATCAACGATGAAGTGTCGATATTGTCGTCGGAATCGTTCAAAACGTCATCGATTTTAGGGCATTTAAAAGAACTCTTTGACTTCGACAATGTGGTCGATATCTTCTACACGTGCATTAAGCCCAGGCCTAACAGTGGCAGAGCCCAGATATGGCTACTATTCCTCTCAATCGGTTGTGTAATGCTGTCATATATGGGCTCTTTAATGATTTTGTGGCAATACGTGGAGAAACTGTTCAGTTGGTCCGCGAAATACTACTCTAATGTCAACTCTTTGGTCACTATCTTCACAATAGTCTCGATGTCTATTATAATACCGGTGCTGATGAAGAAGTATAAGATTCGAGACATGCTTTTAGGTATTTATTTCAATTTTATTATTTTTGAATTTATTATATATTTTTTATTGATTACTAGAATCGAGTCTTAATTAGTTTTAGTATAGATTCAGAATATTTACATTAGTTTTAATCAGGGATGAAGACGGTCGGCCAAGCCAGGGGGGGATCAGGTAGGGTATGCACCAAAAAGTGTCTTGGCGGCCATTTTTGTTGCCAAAACGCCAATTTAACCGGATTTAAACTGGATTTAACACAAATTTAACTAATTTAACTAACCGAATTTAAACCGAATTTCGGTTAAAAAAGGAAAAAATTGACCAAATATACCCTAAAAATCTATAGGGGAGGTATGTCTCTCTGCGCAGCACAAAGGGATTTTTTAAAAATTTTCGATGCCAGGGGGAATTTTAGGCTGATCCCCCCGGTTTTAACATCCCTGGTTTTAATGTCTTTAATGACATTTTCTTATGATTTGGCTTTTATATCAATATTGGCTTAATTCTCAAACTCATGATTACTGCAAATATTAGATCGCATTGAATATATCATTTGTATATTTAAGTTAAATTAATTTATTTTTTAGTTCAATTCTAAATGTTATAATCAAATAGAAACACAAATTCAATCTTAATTTAAGAGTTTGTTTTCTTAAACGTAATTGACAACAATTGCAAAAATAATGATTTATTGGAATCTCTTATTCATTAATTATTATTTTTTTGTCATTTTGGAAAATAATTGGAAATAAAACCAAAATTTAATCTAAAGTTTGGTCTAATAAAAGATATTGATTACTCAGACGTGTAAATGTGTTTTGAATTGGAATTCAATATTTAGACAATGATTAAGCATAGCTATAGATTAGTAAAGCAAATGTGATGGGCATTAGAAACAATAAAACATTAAACAATCTGGCTAAATATTTTTTAGATAGAATGTAAAACTGGAAATACTATATTTTCTATATTAAAATATTAAACATTAATTTCATGTTAACTCCAAAGGAATTATAGGCGTTGTATCGCTTCTAATGCAATGCCTACTGCGAGGCTCGTGGCAACGGCCGGCCGGTCTGTACCTCTCGTTCTTAGTCGGAGCGTTTGGTCCGATTTCAATGATCGCCATTCGGTCCCGTCTTTCGAAGATTATACACGAAGACGAAATCGGGAAAGTGTTTAGTCTTATGGCGACCGTTGAGGCCATTACGCCGACTCTCGCCTCAGTTTACTACTCAAGCATTTTTGCCGCCAGTATTGACACCTATCCGGGTCTGGCCTTTCAAATCGCGGCATTCATTCTATTGATTCCATTGATTGTCTTTATTTGGATTGATATATATTTAAAGTAATCTTTTTTAGTCTTAGTTTAGTTTTTCTAATTATTTAACAAATTTATCACTTATTATATTTGAGGCAAAAAAGATACAAATTTTACAAATTATTATCGATTAATGAGATATTTATTTCCGATCTTCGAAGTCATGTATTCTTCGAAAGTTTTCGAGTTTTAGGATTTAAACGAATTTTTGCGCACATTTTGAATGACTTTTGTATTGTTTTGTATTTTATTTCATTATATATTTGAATTTAAAATAAAGTATAAATTTTAAATTTAGTTAAAACTAAATTAATATCAATTACACTCTCTATACACGCTCTTGTACTGTATATTGTATAGTATTGTATATTACTATTGAATTAATGCTTAATTCAAAGTTTGAATTAAAAACAATTTCGAGTTTAAAGACGTAATACATGTTTGTTATGGTTTGAAATGTCAAACATAAACAAAACATTTAAACCAAATTCAAATCAAATGTTTTCTAATTATTAATTAAATTACAATTAATTGTAATATTAATTGATATTTAGTTGACTTTTGATTAAATAAAACATCAATTAATTTCATAAATGTGTTAATCATTAAAGATATTAACAATGAATTGCGTATTCATTGAAAATGTTTATAAATATTTGTCTCAACTTCTGTCGACTTATTGGACGAAAACTAATATATTTTTATCGGTTTTTATCTTCATATGGATTACACTCTTTTGGGACTTATATTTGTCGTATAGACAGGTTTGTCCGTTCATTCAAAATTGATTTACAA
This sequence comes from Porobelba spinosa, assembly GCA_034699545.1. NCBI lineage: Eukaryota > Metazoa > Arthropoda > Arachnida > Sarcoptiformes > Damaeidae > Porobelba > Porobelba spinosa. Next base: position 2,847 of record JAQIYC010001148.1, on the reverse strand, counting down.
TAATCTTAATGAACGTAATTTCAGTACAAAACCTACCGATCCGTAAGACAAGTGCCGCCAGAGTTGAGGGGAGTCTTAGACAACGAAACGCTGTCTAAAGCCAGAGATTACAACACAGATAAGAGTCGGTTCTGGTTTGTGGCCACCGCTTACACTCATATTTGCACAGCTCTGGTACTCTGGTATGAGATAATACCGCTCTTATGGTCGATATCGGGTGCGCTTGCGCTGAGACTTGGATTCGAAGCGAATACCGAATGGCTTCGAATCGTTCTCTTTGTGTTGATCGGGACGTTTGGGTCACTTATAGCTGATCTCCCGATAAGTCTTTACCGAACTTTTGTTATCGAACAGAAACACGGATTCAATAAACAGACAATTGGTTTCTACGCCAAAGACAAATTGAAGAAGTTTGTGGTAACGCAGATATCTTTACCCATACTTTTGGTCGCAGTCTATATAATCAAATCTTGTGGACAATACTTTCCAATCTATTTGTGGTTTTACTCACTTGTGGTGATTATACTATTGATTTCAATATTCCCGGACGTAATCGCACCCGTATTCGACTCATTTACTCCTTTACCCGACGGACAGCTGAAGAAAAACATCGAACAAATGGCTCGAAGTATAGACTTTCCACTTAAGAAGATATATGTCGTCGAGGGTTCCAAACGGTCCGCGCATTCAAACGCATATTTCATTGGATTTCATAAAAACAAACGATTAGTGCTTTTCGACACTCTTTTCGAACAGTTCTATAAAAATCAATCGAAAAGCGATAATAAGCCGATCGGCGCTCAGACCACGAGTTCGGTCACAAAACCGCACAAACGAATTGGTTGTACTGACGACGAAATACTTGCCATTTTGGCCCATGAGTTGGGGCACTGGTATCTGAGCCATGCTATCAAATATGTAATCACTGCTGAGATTATTCTTTTAGTGTATTTTATGTTTTATTCAATTTTATATCAAAACGATATTTTGTTCAATGCTTTTGGTTTTGCGGATCAAAAACCGATTTTTATCGGAATTTATCTAATATTCCGATTCATGTTTTCGCCGTTTAATCACTTTTTCTCGTTTTTGGTGATGTGTTTGAGTCGTCGCTTCGAATTCGGTTCCGACTCTTTTGCCAAACAATTGAAAAGAGGCCCACATTTGAAGAGTGCGTTAATAAAGCTCTTCAGAGATAATCTCGGATTTCCAGTCGACGATTGGCTCTATTCCTCGTGGAATCACTCGCACCCGACACTCCTTCAGCGCTTGAAAGCTCTCAATACTAAAAATGATTAATTCGTTGATTCGATTTACGGTAATTTCCAATTTTTGCTCAAATCGTTTATTTGTATTGAAATAAAACTAAATGTTTAGTCAATTAATGATAATATAAAGCAATAGAGTTTAGAAAACTATTTAATTTGTTATTATTTAGTCAATTATATTAAGAATTGTTTTAATAATATTTTAATATTTTTGTCAACAGAATAAGACATAACTAAAGGCTTATTCGATATAAATGTATTTGTGCTAACATTAAATGAATTCAAAGCAACTCAACTCAACTTAGTTTTTATTTACTTAAATTATTATTTATTTTTTGATTGAAATTAAATAAAAATTACCTTAAGTTGAAATTCATTAAATTATTTTATTGTTCAAAGTGTACCAAGCATAAAAGTTCTTAGAAGTTTTATAAATACAGTAATTATTATAAGGGTAAAAAAATTTGAATTAAAAACATTTCTCAGCGCTTAATGATAATGCGTTTTGTGTTCAACAGGCGATTCACTACCACTGGTGTCCGCCGTTCCCTCTCCCGGCCCAGTGGCGCAGTAGGCGGTCGGCACTTCTCCGGTTGACTTAAAATGTGATCAAAAGCCGTCTATTGGCACGACCTTAAACATGAAGACTCGAGGGGTTGGAGAAGAGCCCCTCTTCTAATGTCACCCGACGTCTGTCGCGAAAGTGACGCAAATTTAAGAATTTTTTATAAGAAAACTCTACAAAAGCCGAAGTGTTTACAAATTTCAGTCCGAATTTGATCGGAAAATGTGATGAAAGTCCGGCGAATATCGAACGAATTTGATTCGCACCCGAAGTGTGAAGAGTGCAGTTCTTTAACAGCCGTAAGGTTGCTCTCGGGACAGGTCTCAGTCCAAAGCAGTTTTACCGGTGAATGTTCGCTACCGTTGTGTCCGTTGTGTAGAACCATTTGCACACCATTCCCATCAGTTAATGTCGGTCAGCGGTCGGACTGGAGTTGAGTCGACTTCGATCAGTGTCTGTCGGGTTCGGACGGGACGGGACTATTCGTCGGTCAGTAAAAGCGTTTCCGATTTAATCCTTAATCCGATTGGAAGTCCTCTTCGGACTATAAAAAAACAAATAAAATATTTTAAAAGAAAATTCTTTTCGAAATAATTTCATTAATTAAGACATGAATTGTGTTTAACTCAAAAACATATGAATTAGTTATTGATTTAGTCTATAATTTGATTTAAATTATGTTTTATTTTGTTTAAAAGTTTTTTATTTTTATTTTATTAATAAATCATTATTTTTTAAATAATTCTTTTAAATTACAAAATAATTAATTAATATAATCAATAATAATAATCAATATTTTAATGTTTGTTAGAATTTTGTTGAAAATATTTTTTATTAAATAAAAATTTTGTCAATTTATATTGAATGTATCTAAATTAAAATAACTAATAACTTTAAATCATTTTTAAACCCTTATTAGTATATTTAATCTATTTTAAGCAATTTTACTTTTAAATAATTAAGAATCTTTTTTGTTATTGTAAATCACTTTAATTAATTTTATTCATTTATTAT
>JAQIYC010001147.1:0-10198 GCA_034699545.1 Porobelba spinosa | reverse complement strand
GATCCCCCCCCCCCCCCCCTGAGCTGGCCGATCTTCCACATCCCTATTAAAATATAAAATTTATCCAGAGTTCTAACTTTAGTCAATGATGATTGTTAAGTTAACAATTTAAGAACATGAATGTTAATGTCAATTAGATAACATTGTTTTTGGTTTTTAATTAAATCTATATAAAATTTTAAAATAAATCTTAAAATTGCAATTTATAGCCTCCGGGGGCGGACTTTTGGGTTTTATATTTCTTGGTTACCTCTTCTCGGTTTGATATATAAATATTTTATAAATTTGAATTGAATAAAAATAAAAGTTTTATAATTTAATTAACAAACACATAGAAGCATCGGTCGCATATAGTGTGGACCCAGGTGCTTTGGGGAGTTTATCTGCAATTTGTGTTCGGGCTTTTTATACTTCGTTGGCCTTTCGGTAAACAAGTATTTGAATGCATTGGAGAGAAAGTGAGCGCTTTTCTCGAATTCACTGACAACGGATCCGGGTTTGTCTTCGGGTATTTGGTGTCGGGCAGACTGGGCGGCAGTTTTGAAAATATAACAATTGGCAACAATAGTGTGACTCTGGATATGCCGGTTCAGGCGGCGATCTTTGCTTTTAAAGTAATTATGTTTTAAAATATTGAATTTTTTTAATTCAATTACTTCTCCAATGATTAGGTAATGCCAGTCATTATATTCTTCAGTTTTTTCGTATCAATTTTGTATTACTGGGGAGTAATGCAGATACTAGTGGCGAAAGTCGGCTGGTTTTTACAGGTGACGGTCGGCACCACTGCCTGCGAGTCATTAAACGCTTCGGGAAATGTATTCCTCGGAATGGTATTTGAGTTTAACATAAAATACATATTAAATAGAAATAAAAAGCAAACAATTGTTGTGTTTCAGACCGAAGCGCCTCTAATGATAAAACCGTTTTTACCGATTATGACGAAATCAGAATTACATGCAGTCATGACCGGAGGCTTCGCCACAATTGCCGGTTCAGTTATGGCCGCTTACATCAACTTAGGCGTCAGTCCAAGTCATTTACTATCGGCGAGTGTGATGTCAGCACCGGCTGCTCTGGCTTTCTCTAAACTATTTTATCCGGAAACAGAAGAAAGTAAAACATCGAATAAAAACATTTCGATTGGAAAGAGGTTTAAAAATAAAACTTTAAATAAATGACAGCATTTGAACACTTAATGATATTTTTAATAATAGCACTTATTATTATTATTATTTATACTTTACATAAATTAGCCCGGATAGGAATGCGTTAGAAGCAGGTTCTAACGGCGCCGGTACTGCTGTTAAGTAAGTGCTCTAATTCTTATGTTTGAATTCTTTCACTAAATACAGTAGAAATGATCCAAATTCTCATAACTAGTAAATTGGAATTCCCGTCAAATTCATATTAAACCCGATTTTAGGAAAACTTTATTCTAAAAACTGAACAATGAATAGAAAATATGTTATCTTTAATTTATTTTATAACACAAACTGTTTAACTCTGTATTTGAAAAGATTAAACATTTCCTCTTCTGTTTTTCCCAATGTATTAATTGTTTAAAATCTCAATTTTTAGACTCATAGGCAATATAATCGCGAACTTAATTGCATTTCTGGCCTTCATTGCATTCCTTAATCAACTTCTTTCATATTTTGGTTCATTAGTTAATTATCCAGATCTAAACTTTAAGGTAAATCTTATTTGTTTTTAAATTAATTTTTTTTTAAATTGCAAAAATTATTTCTCAGTTATGTAATGATTTCTTATGATATCGACAACAAATATAGAGTAATTGAAATCAAAGTTTAGAAAAACAAGCGGTAATACAACCATTGATAGAGATAAACATCGATTGGTTTTAAGTAAACAAATAATGTTTTGACGCAATTAGTTATCGCTATATCTCTAAAACTACAAATTTATCATTGAATGCACGACAGAAATAGTGGAAATCGGGTTCTATCCGGTAAACAACAACAACATGTCCAGTCTCTTTCGTCTCGGTCTATATTGCCATTCATAAACAATTTATTGGTTTTAGATAATTGTGTTTAAAAAGTAAATTCAATTAAATAATTAAAGATTAAGAGAAATAAGTGCGTCATTAGAGCGATAAATAACTTAAAATATTGTGAAAACTTATGTCAAGTCAGGGTTGGCCAATCGGGGGGTCCAGGTCCGCAACCCCCCCCCCCCCCCGAGGAAAATATTTGGTCTCTAACCCGCCCTGAGATTTTGCTCGAAAATAGGACTCCCCCATAAAAATTTTCGGCCGCCTAAGGCGGCCGGAAATTTTTGCCGTCATTTTGTAAAAACTTAACTAACTAAATTAAGGCTAAACTCGGTTTAAATCCAGTTAATTTAACATAATTTAGTCTTAATTTAGTTTAAAACCGGTTAAATCTGCTTTAAACCAGTTTTCGGGAACACAATTTCTTTTTTTGGCGCGAATTCGCAATCTTGTTTTTGAGCTGACCCTCCTAGTATTTTGAGGAAAAATGAGCCATTTACCCCTGCTGGACCCCCCCTGACCTGACTCAGTCTGGCCAACCCTGTGTCAAGTTATATGATATAACTTATTATATATGAGATGCAAATGAGGAAATTTATTTCAAAAGTTAATATATCAGATAATTTGATCAAAATTTACATTTAAAACATTTCCTATTTATTCGATTTGTTGGGAATTTAAATAATTAGCTGTCGATGAAACCCAATCGTTGTATTACTTCCCATAACAAACCAAAAACAAAAGGCAATCAATACTCAACTGTCAGTCATATTCTCATAGAAAGTATCGATGATATAAACTAGAGATGTGCAATGTGGCGAGCTTAGAGGGGGGGGGGTTAGGGTTATATAACAAAAAAATGTCAAGGCTGCTACTTTTTGGCGCCAAATTTGATCGGATTTAGCCGGATTTAAACCAAATTTAGGCCAAAAGTAAAAAATTAATTTAATTTGATCAAATTTTTACCTTAGCCGCGGCTCAGGTGGAAGGGAAATAAAGGGGTAATATAGTTTTTTTCAAACTCGGGGAAAATCCTTTGCATATCTCCTAAATTTACACTAAAGGATACAAAAGAAGTCGGTTTTTAATTTGATTTGTACTGAACTGAAATTGAATCAATATTTCAGTGGATTCTTTCAAAACTCTTTATTCCACTTTCATTAATGATGGGAATTGGTCTGGATGAATGTGATAAAGTAGCCAAACTTATTGGCCTCAAAACTGTGATTAATGAATTCGTCGCATATCAAGAATTGGGTAAAATGATTGCATCCAATGATATATCGGTTAGTTTTGAGGAAAAACTCTTTTAAATACATTTAATCTCTAATTTAATTACAAGTTTAGCTGAGATGTGAACAAAATTTTAATAAAATTTCAATTCAATAAACTGTAGAAAAGGGCCGAAACAGTGGCGACGTATGCTTTGTGTGGTTTCTCTAACTTTGGTTCGATAGGCATTCAATTGGGATCTTTGGGTGCTTTGGCACCTGAAAGGAAGGCAGACTTGGCTTCAATGGCGCTCCGGGCGATGGTTGCCGGCAGTGCCGCCTGTTTTATGACCGCTTGTATTGCAGGAATGCTTATATCCGAGTCGGCCCTAACCAGTGATCACTTGCACTTAGACTCAGTCACCAACTCTACTCTTGAGGCCATGTAGTGGTGAAAACCCTTTGGTTCGGTTGTCACCGGAATTTAAGTGCAAAACAGATTTTGAATTTATTTTTATAAATGTTTTTTTGTGTAAATATTTTTATCAATTTATTTATTAATTATAAAAACTTAAAGAAATGAAATTAAACTTTAGATACTTATAGAACAATACAGACATTGATGTTAAGCATATCATACCATTGATTGACTTATTAAACATAAACTTGTAGTTAAAGGCTTAAAATTATGGAAAATTTTTGTGCTTTGAATAATAAAACATTAAATTAAATCATAAATTCTTTTGCATATATTTGATCTAAAGGATGATCGACAGTAAATGTTGAAATAAAAATGTTTAGAATATTTATCTTATAATATAAAAACTTTGATAACATAGTAATGATTGTCAATCTATAAAATATTAAGAAAACTCATTGTCATTATGTGTAGTGTATATACACTTTTCTGTCCTGTTTTTCTAACCTAATTTAGAAGGGCTTTCAAATAGTTAGGAGAATATTGAATAATATTCAGTCGATTAGTTGAAAAGTAAGTGTTTGAAAGTGATATTAAACTGTTTTCGAAGTCATTTCAGTGATATTCAGTGACTTTTGGAAAATAAGCTAAAAATTGTTGAATTAGTTGAGTTTGGTTTTAAGGACGACTTTCCTATTAACAAAACAAAGTTATATATATGGTATTCAAAGTTATCTTTAGATAGTTATATAAATATCCGTTCAATTTGAGTAAAATTTTCTTTAATTAACAGATAAGTCAAGAGTCGATAAGTCGATAATTAAAGAAATGTAAAAATAAAATTTAACCGCTATTTAAAGTTGAAAGCAAGAGTAATTGTGGGCTTAATATGCCATTTAGTGTTCTTATTATACGTGTTTGCATTTGTATTACTCCTTCATTTGTTTAATCATTTTCTCTATCGGTATATACGAGCGTTTGTACTGAAAATACGGAACAGAAAGCGTATGCCCTGTTGTGTGCCCTAAGGGCTAACCAGTGGTTGTTTGGCTTTTGTGTATAGTATTTGTATTTACTCTCGATAGTCAGTTGTGTGCAAATGTGCGAATAAAGTAAGTAACGGCCGGTTCGATCTGATTTCACTACCAATTGCTGAACAGCACTACTGTATAATCGGAGGTAATAGTGCTTAAGAGGAAACGTCAAAACAATCCCAACGTTCGTCACAAACGAGAATAGAGAGCAACCGCTGACTGACTGACGAATGCTAGTCTACTCTTATCACTCATAATCAGGTAATTCCCAAAATATTTTTCAAATCCAATATAATCGCAGAGTTTGAAAAGTTTTCAGTCATTTATACATTTGAGAAAACTTTGTTAACTTCGAAACCTCTAATGAGTCGTTGATTTTGTTAATTATAGAAAGATTTTGTTTTAATGACTCATTTAATATGTTCTCAAATTAAATTTTAAATGACTTATTAATTCATTTATTACTTTGTTTTGACTAAATTAGTTGTAATTTATTATTCATTTTCAATTAATTTTGTTTTCAACTTTAGTTTCTCAAAAGTTTATAATTTCATCAAGATTTTATTTCTGAAGTGCTTTTATTCTTCAATTTATAAAACATTTCGCTTAACAACAAATTATTATTACCTGATATTATTGGTATTTAATTACTTGAAAAGTATTTTTAATTTCATTCCACTACAAGTCATCAAAGAATAAATTTATTATTTAAACACAAAATGCCTAAACCGTCGAAGAATGCTATGATCACAGAGTTTAATGTCTATAATGAGGTAAGAATTTTGTCAAATATAGCGCTTATTTGCTATCATATACAGAATCGCTAGAATTGTTAGAATTGTTTTTTTAATTATACGAATCTGTTGTCAATAGCGCATCGAATTTGGTAACAAATATGTAGTAAACAAACCGCGAAAGGGCTCCGAGAAAGTAGCCTGGAGTGAACAGTTGGTTTCACTCCTGGCGTTTACTTACTTTAAGGACAAAAAGCCCGAAAAGACTGAAGTCTATAGACATCAGGAAAGAAGTTATGACAGAATGAACCTGAGTTTGAATCGCAAGAACACGTCCTTTAGCTCAAATTCTCTTCGAAGTCCGTCTCAAACAATGTTTATTGACCACCAAATGGCGTCTTTACCGCGAAAGCTGTCCAAAAATGGAAGCATTGATAGCATATCCGAAGTTAGTAGTCGTAGCGATACGATCAGCGAGTCGTCAGCCCCGGGCTCTCTCGCATCAGCTGATGACTCCTCCAGTCTTTCTTCATGTGATTCTAAATCAGTCGATGACATAAATGAGAGGAAAATATGCGAAACGGTTCGAGTGATCGAGCGATTCGGGAATGGATTCCGCGATAAGTGTCTCTTCCCTTTAGCGCTCTCTTTAGATTTGAATGATTTGACGAAAGGGAAAGTAACCTGGGACTCCATCAACAGCAAAGCTGATCTCGTTCTTGATAAATGGTGTTCACAATATTCGCTTAATATTCGGTAATTATTCATTAATAAAGATTAGATTCTCGTATTTCAACACTTTTTTGCCTCTTTCGCAACACCAGTAAAGTAAACCGCGTCTTCTCCAGTGCCGCAGACTTCGTATGTCCCGATCCTTCGCTTCACAACAAATTCCTTCTCAATCCCAAGAAAAATAATAAGCCATTAAAGCGATGGAATTCTTACGAAGACTTATATTCATTGAATCGCCAGACGCTGTCCATTAATGACAGAACAAGTGATTTAGTCTCGACTGACGACTCGTTTTTTACTCGAAAAGAGTTCAATCGAATCGAGAAATCAAATAAAAAATTCAGTTCTGATTGCCTTAAGAGGAAATTGAGCGATAAATCGAATGATTCGAATGAACTGATAATTCTTGAGCCCATCTCTAGTCCGCTGTTCATCAAAAGAGGAGATATTGTAGAAAAGAAAAGAATTGACGCGCGAAGTCTCCTCCGAAACATCAGAGCTAACAGTCCTCTAGCGCTGGCCCTCTATATCACTGAAATAGATAAACAGTATTTCCTGCAATTGACTGAATCTCAATTGTTTCACTGTATGATTGGTGGCTGTGGTCTCGACCCGGTATGTGTCACTCAAACACTTTTACTTATTTTGTACTCCTTTTAGTGCTCTTTTGAAATACTTTTCTTTGCATAAACTTTTGCCACTTTTTGCGCTAAACTTATTATTTAGTGATTTGGTTGTGAACTCGAAAATCCTTTTTCCTATTGAGGTTTTGAGGATCTCATAAATTAGTATTACCGGTAATACACAAATAAAAATGTTTATTCAGAAATCGAAATAATTTGCATTAAAACTCTGATAATAAAGTTTTTATATTAAATTGCAGTTAAAAACTAAAAGTTATACAAAAAGATAAATGCAATCAATGACAAAAATATCAATTTAAGTAAAATTATTTTTGAATTTTTTTAGTTATAGTGCAGTAAATCTTCAAAAATATTGATAATTTATTTTTTAGGTTAATAACATACAAATAGATTGAATCATATGCTTTTTGAGACAGGTCCATATTTGTAATAACTTTGATTTTTAAATATATATAAATTTAAAAATATAAATTATAATATAAATAAACTTAAAAATTATTTCCTATTTTCTAATTATATTAATTGAAAATTTATTTTAGAAAAAAGATTTGAATGAATTGAAAGATCTGATTGAATTTGGTTCCGAACTAAACCGATTCGTAGTGTCAGTCATCAGAAAACAAATAACACCCGAAACACAAGGCGTCAAAATCGCCGGATTTGTTGAAGTAATTGATTTAATGCAGAAATTGTCTGAAAATAGATTTAATCGTAATTTTAACTCCAATTTGAAGGTCGCGTGTATTCTGAGAAAACTGCGAAATTGGAACTCTTTGGTCAACATTATAAGAGCACTACAATCGCCTCAAATATTCTTCATGGAAGAGGCCTGGATGGCGATGAAGAAGTCATTTCCCGTTCACTTCAAGTATGCATTGATTCGATTATTTTAATCTAAAAACATACTTAAAATACTTATTTAATGTTTTCCTTTAAATATCAAATATTTAGTGATTATCTAAAACTGTGTCGATTGGTCCGAATGAACGAGACCTGTATAATAGGCTCGACTATCGGTTCGAGTATTCCATCGTTAGCCTCATTGCTCTTCAGAATAAGCATTCACTGCATCGCCACTTGGGATCTGTTGGAGAATAAGCGCCGTTGGACTGAACAGCCGTCCATTGCAGGTATGGCTAGAACTGACATTCCTTTATTGAGATTGCGTTTGAAGATTAGTTTATTAAATGTAGCCAACATTTTATGATTCAAAAGGATTACACATTTAGTAGTTTTTATACAGTATTTCTACTCATTTGGTTGAGCCTTGAATTTGCAGACTTCTTACAAATTCTTAATTTGGGACAAAATGAGTCTTGCTCATATTTGCGTGTTGCTAATGCTCTCACAAATGAATTAATTAATTCAATGAAATTATTCTCGTTTTTAAATTACATAAATTAAAAATTTTATATTTGAAAGTAAATTAGTTTTTAAATATATAGGATTTGCATTAATTACGTAATTTAAATAATTGCAAAGTATTTTTCACACAATTTAAAAGTTGATAATCATTGAATAAAATGTAATTGGTACTTTACTCTTTATTTTCCTTATATATTAATTAATGTTTAGTTTTATAAATTATAATTAAAAACAAAAACAATAGTCTTTTGGGAAAATGTTGTCTATTTAATAGACTTTATTCTTTATAACAAATATTTATCATTTGTCTGAACGTAATTTCCAACAAAATTGTGTTTAAAGGTTGGGTCGATAACGAACTTATCGGTCAATTGGTTGAGTCACAGAAACGACGACAAAAACAAGAGGAAAGTTCTTTGTTATCATTAGACGGCAGTCCTTATACACTACTGCCAGACAACGATCCGATTCGTTTGATTCAGTATTCATCGCTTCCGAACAATTGGACGAAAAAAGACATTAAATACATCACATATTCATATCTCAAACCTATAGTCAAGTGCTTTCAGTCCTCATTCAACCGCGAAATCAATGCAATTCGACAATACAATATACCCAGTGCTCGCTTTTAATCCTCACCCACAGCACCGGCATATCTAGTGTAGCGAAGATTTTATTTCAATTTTAGTTTCTTAAGTAGTTTTAGGTTTCAATTCAATTTAAATTTGAAAATTTTTAGTTATAGTTGTCTTTAATTGTAATATTAGTTCATTAGAAGTATTTATTTCAATTGCTTATACCTGTGCTCTACAAAATTGATTAATAATTAATTGTAGATATATTTTAATTGTATATTAGTTGTTGTTATTATAATAAAGAAAAATTCATATATTCAACGTTTAAACTTATTTTTGAAAAAAGATGTTATTTACTGTAGTTTTTAATACCTTATCGACAAACTATAAATAAAAACTAGTTTTTCTTTTTAACAAAAATAAAATATAAATGCTAACAGACAAACAAACAAATAAACAAGCTCAATGCTATTGAAAATTTTTATTTGTTTTAAGTTCGCATAAATCAACACATTTATAGCTTAATTGATTGAGACAACAAAACTTCACTTCTAATTGGGTTTAACCGAAACAAATTTGGATTATTTGATAGGATTTCAAAACAATAAACTACTGAATCCTAGACTCGCTTTAATAAGTTTATAAATTGTGGAGATTTGGTGGAAAACCCAAATTTAATCTAACATTTGTTTCGTTTTCCTTTTGAACCTTTGAACTGCTTTTTGGAAAACTACTCGAAATCAATAATTGAAATCTCAATAAAATATTTATTAAAAATATATTCATTAAAAATTCATTCATTATTTTTAATTAGAATTTAATTCCAATAATTAATTCAAATATAATTATTATTGACTATTAGTTAATTGATTTGATAAATCACTTTTACTATTATTAAATAAATGTCAAATAAATGGAAAACTTGTTTATAATACACGAAATAATAAAATATTTTGTGTTAACATAAAGTTGTATTCAATTAAAGTATATTTTTATTTATGCTCTAAAAGTTGATGAAAAGTGTGGCAGAGCATTAAATTTGTTTTTTCTTTTTAAAATATAATAAAACAGGGTTGGCAAGAACGAGTCAGGTCAGGTTAGGGGGGGGTTAGGTATGGGTAAATGGCTTATTTTTGGCACAATTCTAAAGGTGTATAGATAGAGGCCAGCTAAAAAACAAAATAGTAAATTCCTAGCTAAATTTTCTCGCGAAAACCCATTTTGTTGCGGTACGTCGCAATTAAAGCTGATCAACACTAAATTAACATTATATTAAACTATTTTAATTTGATGTAAACCGGTATTGGCAATAATTTAGTTAAATTAATGCTATTTTTACAAAATAGCAAGCAAATTTTCCGGCCAGCTTCGGGGACAGAATTTTTTTTAAAGGAAATCTAGATTCCTTCCATTGGCCAACCTTATTTTAATTAATTTAAATATAATATATATATAAAGTATATTAGTA
>JAQIYC010001146.1:0-10199 GCA_034699545.1 Porobelba spinosa | reverse complement strand
CAAAAAAAAATAAAATAAAAACACAATCAAATCGATAATAAAGCAAATATAAGAAATCGTTTAATAATAATCAATAAAATTATTAAATTTTAATTATTCAGTTGAAAATTTATCAATTTCTGATATACAATAATTAAAATTTAAAAATTAGAATAAAAAGATAGTAATAAAGGGTATAATTAAAGTATTCGATAAAATCATGTTTAGAAAAGAGCATAAAATTATCAAAAAATTCTTTATAGAAAAGACTAATTTTAAAAAAGGCATTTTGTTTCAAATGTTAAACATTTTTAAATATATATAACATTTAGAAAAATTAATGGAAAAACGGAGACAATTGGAGAGAATAAGCAGAAAAATGTTATACAAATATATAAATAAATTGCGATAATTATTGTCTCGAAATTTAATTAAAAGTTTTAATATATTAATAGTAAAAAATTAATTTAATTGCAAAAAATTAATTCATTGAATAGTTTGATAATGACTTAGATATTAATGGGTTTTTCAGATTAGAACAAAAATTCAAATATTAGTACCGAATATATCAATATCTATATATGTATAGCAATAGTAAAAATGATATCAATATATAAATTACTAATTAATTTAATTCTTTTAAATTAGACAAAAATTCTTTATATAATCCAATTGTAATAATATATAAATCTGTAATAATTATAGCAATTAATAAACAATAGAGTAATCCGTTATAACTTATAACTGGTATTTAGAAAAACCAATTAATCAATAGTTTTGATAAAAATTCGTTTTGATTTTTAGACAAATTGATTGACAAAAAACGAGTCAATTCCGCAAACTGTCACCAATTTTATGGTTCAATTGAGTAAAATCTGTTGATTTGTTTTTAAAGCAATTATTATAATAATTCAAATCCAATGAAACGAATCTATTGTGAGATTTGAGATAAGTATTGATAATAGGAATCAATAGTAAACTGAACTGAAAAACAATCGTTAATTAACGGACCGACAAAAGTCTCTTTAGATTTAAATATCAATCAAAAAATTAATTAATTCACTAATTATAGCGAACCGGGAGGCACAGCACTGGCTGCTCAGCACAGCAGAGAACTAACTGTTTGCTAAAAGCTATTGATTTCCTGTTTTCAAACAAATCAATCGATAGAAAAGTTAGGATAAAGTAATCCGAAAAAACAGATTTCACTCTAACTATTGAATTGGATTTTTCGATCAAAAAACTAATTAAATATATTTAACCAAAAAAAGTCTTTTTTAAGAATCAATAACAACGATAACAACGAGTGATATATCACAACAACAGATCAACAGAACAATAGTTTCTTATATTAATTAAACCATTACTTCAATTAAATCCTAAAACGCAGTTCCAGTCAGTCCTGTCACTAGACCTGCCTCTGCGACAGATGTGTCTTTTCAGACCTCTTGGGCGGGGGCGGTGGTAACCGGTGTCGGCTTTGATTATGTTTGTGATGTTTGGCCACTGGCGGCGGGATTTCGTTCACTTGTAATGAGATTCGAACCGATTTCATGTTGGGTCGGGTCGGCAGCACATCGTATAGATTCGAGACATTGTTGTGATGATTCGGATTGGAATTCGGCGGCAAATAAACCGGATCTCTAAAACCGAGAATCTGGTTGGGTGTGGCGGACATGTCGGAGGAGAGCGTTTGAGCCACTTTCCACTTCTTGTCCATCACTCGTTGTATTTCCCTCAGGAACTCTTCGGGCGGCGGCGGAAGCGGTCCTTTCATTGGACTTCGCTCTGACGGAGGGTTCGAATAAATCACTTTTGATTTCGTATACGTCTGTCCGTTCAGAATATGTGGGTTATTGGGCGGCACTGCACCTGACGTCTGGTATATTGACTGTTGATTAGAGTAGACCTGCATTTGTGGCACCGATTGATGCGGTTGTCCCACAAACTGCTGACCAATTTGTTGATAACACTGCTGTTGAGGTTGTTGTTGAGGCAACCGTGGGATCTGTTGAACCGGCAGTTGTTGTGTGCCATAGATCTGATGGCTTAGTTGTTGCGAATAGGGATAATAGGGTTGTGTCTGGAGTTGGTGACACATTTGGGATGTGTTGACAACACTGTTATTGTTATTACAACTGATATACTGTTGTTGTAAATGATTTTCATTAAAACTATTGTTATTTGAATTCAAATTACTATTAATTTGGTTTAACTGTTGATAACATTGAGTCCGGTTTTGGTACAACTGCTGCGACTCTGGTATGGGTTGGGATTGTCTGCTCTGGTATTGTTGCTGTTGTTGGTCACGAGTTTGATAAATAGGCTGTTGTTGTTGATAGCACTGGCGTTGTTGTGGCTGTTGTGGAGCACTGGTAGTGGTCGGAGAGTGTATTTGATTAGGAATAGGTTGTGAGGACTGAGGAAAGGGCTGGTAATGAGTGGGCGATCTCTGATGTACTGGTGATGTATTCACTGGAGTTTCAAAGCCACTACTGCTAACGAACTCCGGTATAGAAGCACCGGAAGAATAATTGGCGCCGCCGTTCATTGCCTGCATGTAAGGGCCGCACCGCATGCGGGGACTGGTAGCATAAGCACTGATTGCACTGTTATTCATCAAATCAGACAACTTTGACCTACTGTTGAGTCCCCTCTGGAGTGTATTCGATCGGGACTTCAATTCATTGACAAAATTGTTCCTATCGTTCGCCGATTCGGACAATCGTCGAAACAGTTTCGGCTTTGGAGGGACTTGTGGTGATTGCGGCGACTTCTTCGGACTGACTACTGGTGACATAGCGGTCGGTGTCGTTGAGTTCGAGTGCATATCGTTTACATCATCGGGAGATTCGAGCAATTCGTTTGGCGGCGGCGGAAGGGAATTGAGGCTCAATGTACTCATTGATGTCTGCAGTACTTGTGGCGGTGGAGGGAGTGGCAGCTCATCCACTAGAGTATCATCAGAGGAGCGAAGGGGCGGAATGCCAGCGCTTGTGCTGTTATTACTGACACTACTATTGTTTGCATTACTCATATTGTGTTTAAACCGCTGTTCTCTCAAAGAGTCATAAATTCTAGTCTTCAGACACTCATCAGTTGCCGATCGCCGAAGTGTTCCGCTCTTAAGAGTCCCGCACTGGCGCTGAGCGCCGATATCTTCGGACTCGGAAGAACTGCTGTCCATTTCCACCAAAGCGTCGTCGGATTGCAAAACAAGACCGCGAGTAGTGTTGGTCAGCGGTATCTTTGGCTGCATTCCCGATGGCTTGCGTTTGATAGTACAAACCGGAAAGTCGGCCTCAAAGGCCAACTGTTCCATTATAGGTGTGCTCGCTGTAGAACCTCTTTCGGACAGAAAACCACTGCTACTACTAGTGCTCGAAGACCTAATCGAGTCATGTCTCGACATTCGGTTGTGCGGCCATTGGTCCCGATTGTTGTAATTCGCTGTTATTGTTATGGACGTCAAGTGGTGGTCACCGCAGTCGACAGAATACCCATTGCCGGCGCTCACCGCTGAATCTCCGCAGTCGCCGGAACTGCCATTACTTGTACTGACGGCCGAATCGCCGCAATCAACAGCACTTCCATTGCCGGCACTGACGGCCGAGTTGGTGGGCGATGTCGAGGGCGTAGTCTTAGCCATTGAACAGACGGAAAAACTTCGGCGATTGGCCAACGAGTCTAAGTCGGCCTCAACTATATCGCGCATAATATTGTCGTAATTATCCTTCAGTTGTCGCCCGTATTTCGCAATACGTATTCCCGTTGTCCACAAACGAAGCTCTTCCTCACTATCGGCGCACAAATACTTAATATATTTCGAACTTTTAGTCTGAATTTGCGGATGTTTAATAGCAAACCCGAAATCATTGGGTGCTTTGAATTTCTTACGCCAACCGACCGAATAGTAAATGTTATTCATCTCAAAAGTGGTCAAACAGACCAAGTCTTTAGACGACTTGGACTTGCCTTTCGGGGAGTAGTACAGCCCCGACGCCCGAAGCACAAAGAAATGCTTTTTCCAACACTTTCTGTCATCACTTTTGAGGTAGAGCTGGCCCTCGACTTCGGGCACACCTCCAGCAGTGAAGAACTCGTCGACTAAAGTAGCCTTCGCTTCGTCGTCGAGTTGAGCGTCGCGTTCACTACTACTGGCGCCCAATAGATACTTCTCTGGGCTGACGCACAGGTCGTACTTCTCTTCCTTTTCCATAAAGTAAAGCCGATTAGAGGAGTCACTCGTCCAGAGCAACACATTCTCGACAAGACTTTCGTTGTCCTCATAGAAGCGCTCTATTCAGACATACAAAAGAGGGAACAAATCGTTTATATAATCGCTTATACACTATATTAACGCTATTTTAAGCTTTTAATGACTTTTATATTTATTTATAAAATTTTAATTGAGTTTAAAGACATAAACATCCGGTGTTTGGAATACCGGCCGTTATTAATAAATCCAGAGCTTATCTCAAATTGCTTTTCGATTCACTCTTTATTAATAACTCTTTAAAATTTCGATTATGTGAAACATATCCACAAAATGTTTAGTTAATCTAAATTTTATATTTCATTAATTGCAAACATTTTTTAACTGCACTTATCAGCAAAAATATATTTTTATTTTTGAAAAAAAAATTCTTTTGACATAATTTTGTCATAAATTATTAAATAGTAATAATGGCTTAAAAATTACTGAAAAAGTTATTTTTTGAGTGACAGACAAAATAATAATAATCTTTAACTTAAAGCTATCACTACTGCACTCGATGTATGCGAACGAATGCAAAAAACTTGAGAAAAAAGTTTTGATATTCAGACAAAAATTAAAAAAGAAAAGAAATCAAATCAAAACTGGTATAACATTACAGCAAAATAGACAGAACTGTTACAGCGCGCAGAAAGAGCACTGGTATGGCATGGTATGGCTCGTTAGCCAATAATAATAATTATGTAAAAAACGATTTATTATGTGTGCGCTCATTGAGATTGAGGTTTAGACCTAAAAATGATGGCGCGATTAGATCGACGGCAGGAGAGAGTAAGAGAGAGATCCGCTATTTTCGAGGCACTCGACACATAACAGCGGACTACTTGTGCACTGTTTTGATATGCAGAGCAAATCACTCAATGGAAATAAGTTTTAACTTTTGAGTTGTTAACCAAACACTCGAATCAGTTACTAAAGGGTCAGAGATTTTGACAGAAAATAAGGAAAAACATAATAATTTGAAAACAGGTATTAAAGGTATTATTCAAACGCTTTAATAATAGCCTATCGGTTGTCGAGATTGAGAACAAAACTACCATTTCTTACAACATATTCAACATATGTTGAAATAACGGTAACTATTGTACCAAAAGTAATGCAAAAGGGAATTGAAAGGGAAGATGCCTTAAGCCCTGTGCTCTTTCTATACAATACACTCGGTATTGAATACAACTGTGCAAGTTCATTTATTGAGAGGATTGAGGAATGGGAGGCACAGCAGGCATAGAGTTAAAAGTTATGTCATTGTCGGTAATCAAGTGTCTGAATGCATACCTAAATACAATTGCGGGATATGTTCGACAATAGAACACTTCGGATCCATTACGATGTGGTTCTTCTCCGCCAATTGGCGACAGACGGCCGACACAGTCATCCTCTCGTCGGCCAATAGGCTTTTGGCGCTGTTGTCAGCCGTGAAGACCTTTACGAACAGCTAGAGTGGGCACCAGTGGAGGAATGGGAGGACAGAGTGTATAGATTAGACAATTGTCAGCAATTAACTGCTTTCGAGGCCATACCGGAGTCATAGGGAGAGTATATTGAGGGGAGATATGAGTGAAGACTGAAGAGTGAAGTTTGAATGTTAGGCAAAGATTTGCACAAAACGTCTGCAAATATTTAAACACTTAATAAGAGCCAAGTCTTCGCACAAAATGAGATATTTTTATCTCTGGAGAGACCAACAGCTCAGCCAAAGACCAAACACTCGGAGAACAGAAAACAATTACAATAATAGTCTTTAAATATTTTATTATCGCATTTGTATTGTTAGCATTCAGTCATTCGCATTCACCAACACTTAATCCAATTTTATATCCCCGGACAGGGAATTCCCAACACATGAAAAGTTACACTAAGTTCACGAAAAACATTTCCACAAAATATTTAGTTATTTATTAATTATTTTATTAATTCGTTTCTTCTTTGAAAAGTAGGAAAAACTTTTAAATCGAGATATAAATCGAAATGCCGTTCAGTTCTCATGGCTCACATTTACTGTGACATCAATTGGTTTGCATTTTAGTAATTAAAATCAGAAAAACAATTATCAAAAAGTTATTACAAATGTTAGAAATGTATTGTAAATCCAAATGACGGCAATGAGTCAACTGTGCCAGTATATACAGTATATATCTGGGTAGAGACAGCCCTGGGCAGGCAGTTGGGCTCTCTGGGGAGGGCTCGGGTGCAGAGTTGGACACTTGAGACTCAGTGCGGAAAGGGCTGACGGTTTGACTGTCAACGCAGACACGACTAACACGACTAACAAAGCAGTGAAACCTTAGCGTTGTTTCACTCATACAGTGAAGCACTGATTCACCAAAGATGTCGATTCAACGCACTATTCAATACTGGCGTACAGTTTGTGCGCAATCGCTCCGAACTTCAATTCACATCAAATCTACGTTTACTCAACTAGTCGTTAGTCCCGCTCTCTGTCGGCCGAAAAGGCAATCAAATGACAATTTGTTCATTTGTCTGTCAGCTGACTCTCACATGTTTTCACTATTCAATTGATTTGTGGATTCATTCAAAAACTTGTTTACGGATTAAATCAAATGTTTTCTTCAATTCTCAATCAAAACAAATCGATTTTTATAACTCAGACATTATTTAAGACATATTTACGTCAATTAAGACAACAATTATTTGCCAAAAGAAGATGTCATTCAATACAAACGCAAAACAAAAACCAAACTCAAGTGAACTTTAGTAATGGGTATTTGAAAATATAAATCGAAATACTTTTAATTAAATTAATAATTGTTTTGTACTAATAGGCGAACACTTAGTATATCGAGCGGTCGATTGGCTCGAATGGCCGACGGCTCGGCTGTGGTGGCCGTCGGCGATACACACGTAATGGTTGTGGCCGTCAGTCGAAACAAAGCAAACAATTCCGGTTCGTATCAGTCGTTCGTTCCGCTGACCGTCGACTACAAACACAAGGCCTCAGCCGTCGGCCGAATACCGACTAACTATTTGCGGCGAGAAATCGGTAATTCCGACAAAGAAGTGCTGACCTCTCGGATCATTGATCGCTCAGTTCGGCCACAGTTTCCCAAAGGCTTTAACTCAGAGACACAACTCGTTTGCAATCTATTATCGGTCGACGCCATCAACGATCCGGACCTGTTGGCCATCAACGGCGCGTCGGCAGCGCTTGCACTGTCCGATATTCCTTGGAATGGACCCGTCGGTGCTGTTCGAGTGGCTCTAATGGCCAACAATGATGTGATTACTTTTCCGACGCGTAAAGAGATGTCGGAATCGGCGATGACTTGTGTGGTCACTGTCAACGAGTTGGGAAATGTGCTGATGTTGGAGGCCTTTGCCAATCAGCCGGTGCTCGAGCCCTACCTAATCAAAGCCATAGCAAAAGCTGTGAAAGAATCGAAATTAATAATCAATGCAATCAAGAAATTACAGCAATTTGTGGTTAAACCCAAACGAAGTTTAGACTCAATTCCAGTCTATAGTGAAGAACAATATAATTCAGTTAAAGAGTATGTCTTTTGTTGTGTTTTTATTATGTATTGGAATTGCAATTAATTTTTGAATTTATTATTATTTCGATTTTGTTATTATTTAATCGATTTATTAATTTATTTTGTAATTACCGGTAATTATTAAAATATATTTTATTGTTCTTTTAATTTATAGAATTATTTACACAAAAGTCAGAGAAGTTTTTACAAACTATAGTCACGACAAGTGGACGAGAGATGAAGCCATTCAGGAGGTGCTGAAGGCGGCACTGGAACAGTTGAAAGAACAATACGGCGAAGAGTATAACCAGTCCCTAATGATGGACGTAATGCAGAACTGCTTGAAGAGTATTTACGCCGAACTGGTCTTCGAAACCAATAAGAGGTGTGACGGACGGCTTGTTTCCGAACTGCGACCGATTAGCTGTGAAATTGATTTGTTTAAACCACTGCACGGGTCGGCACTGTTTCAGAGAGGCCAGACTCAAGTGCTCTGTTCGTTAACTTTTGATTCGTTAGACAGCGCCTGGAAATCGGATGCGATTTCTGTGATTAGCGGAGGTTTGAAGGAAAAGAATTTTATGCTTCACTACGAGTTCCCCCAATACGCCACTAACGATATCGGCCGCTCAGGCATCGGGCGCAGGGAGATCGGTCACGGCTCGCTCGCCGAACGCGCTATTCGGCCCGTCGTTCCTAACGATTATCCGTTTACTATACGTTTAAGTTGTGAAGTACTGGAATCGAACGGTTCGTCATCAATGGCCAGTGTATGTGCTGGTAGTCTGGCGTTGATGGACGCGGGGGTTCACACTATTGGTGCCACAGCTGGTGTGGCGATGGGTTTAGTCAAACACGAAGACCAGTTGAAAGTGTTGACCGATATCTCTGGACTGGAAGACTATTTCGGGGAAATGGACTTTAAGATCGCCGGCACTAAGAAAGCGTTCACTGCTTTACAACTCGACTGCAAACTGAGTGATGGCCTACCGATGCCAGTGCTCATCGAAGCCGTACAGAAGGCCGGAGTCGCCAAAAATGAAATAATAAATATTATGAATAAAACAATACGAGAACCGCGAAGAGTGCCCAAACAGAACCGTCCGGTGTCTCAGGCGTTGGACATTCCGGTACAAAAGCGGTCAAAACTGTTTGGTTTTGGCGGATATAATGTGAAAAAGTTAAGTCAAGAAATTGGAGTTCAATTGACACAAGACGTAGAGGACATGAATCGATTCACTCTTTTCGCACCGAATCAAACCGCTCTGACTGAGGCTCGGGATGAGATTCAGCGGCTTTTAGATGAACCCAACGAACCGGTTCTCGAGTTCGGAACGATATATACGGCAAAGATTACCGAATTGAGAGAAAATGGAGTTTTAGTTCAATTATTTCCACAAATGAGTCCAACACTACTACACGTCTCGCAGTTAGACATTCGTAAAGTCGCACATCCGTCGGCGCTCGGCCTCGAAGTCGGCCAAGAGATTGAAGTGAAATACTTTGGAAGAGATCCCGTGTCCGGACAGATAAGGCTGAGTCGAAAAGTGCTTCAATCGACGGAAGGGTTAAAGCGAAACCTTATTCAAGAAAAGCCTTAAAGTGTTGATCAGAATATAAGACAAAATAATTTAAGTTTTTGTAAAATCTTTATTTTTCACTATTTTATAGAAATAATGTTTTAATTTAAATGAATAAATGACTTAAGAATTAATTAAATACAAAATTGATTAGTATATCAGTGCTGAATGAGACTCATACTTCGGCGCTTCATATTCCGGTGCCTTATACATGGGTGGCGCCGGGGCGTATTCGGGTGCTGGTGTTGGGTATGGTTCCGGTGCTGGGTATGCAGGAGGTGCTGGTGCAGGATATGCTGGTGCTGGGTATGCAGGTGCTGGTGTTGGGTATGGCTCAGGTGCCGGTGCAGGATATGCTGGCGGTGCTGGTGTTGGGTATGATTCCGGTGCTGGGTATGCAGGAGGTGCTGGTGCAGGATATGCTGGTGCTGGGTATGGCTCCGGCGCTGGGTATGCAGGAGGTGCTGGTGTTGGGTATGGCTCAGGTGCCGGTGCAGGATATGCTGGTGTTGGGTATGGCTCCGGTGCCGGGTATGCAGGAGGTGCTGGTGTTGGGTATGGCTCAGGTGCCGGATATGCTGGCGGTGCTGGTGTTGGGTATGGTTCCGGTGCTGGATATGAAGGAGGTGCTGGTGCAGGATATGCTGGTGCTGGGTATGCAGGTGCTGGTGTTGGGTATGGTTCCGGTGCTGGGTATGCAGGTGCTGGGTATGGCTCCGGTGCTGGGTATGCAGGTGCTGGTGTTGGGTATGGTTCCGGTGCTGGGTATGCAGATGGTTCCGGTGCTGGGTATGCAGGTGCTGGTGTTGGGTATGGTTCCGGTGCTGGATATGAAGGAGGTGCTGGTGCAGGATATGCTGGTGCTGGGTATGC
>JAQIYC010001145.1:0-10203 GCA_034699545.1 Porobelba spinosa | reverse complement strand
AATAATTTTATTTAATTAAATTCTAACTTACTAATTTACTTTAATTTAATTTAAAACATTTGATTAATTCAACACTAGGGACGTGAAAGGTCGGCCAGCTCATAGGGGGGGGGGGGGGTCAGGTAGGGTAAAATGGCGAATTTTTTTTCAAAAAATCCTAGGGGGGGATCAGGGGGGAGGGGGTTTTTTAAAGTGTTATTTTGCCTAAAACGCGTTTTAAACGCTATTTTGCCCCTAAATTGGGGCTAAATTTAACTGGATTTAGATTAAATGTAGTTAATTTAACTGAATTTAACCCCAATTTAGCCATAAATTACGACATTTTAGAGAAAAAAAACCCAAAATTCGTTAATTTTTTGGAAAAATCCACAAAAATACACTATTTTTCGGGAAAATCCCTAAAAAATTTCACGGCCGCCTTTGGCGGCCGGCAAGTTTTTAGAGGGGGGTACCTCAGCCGCGGCTTTAGCGGGGGATAATATAGGTTTTTTCAAACTCAGGGGGGATAATTGCGCCTTCCACATCCCTAATTCAACACTATGCAAGATTAGCAAAGTATCGTTAAAAATTCTTTAGAATTTAATTTTTTAAATATTTTTTTTAAACGCCGCTTCCTTTATTTTTGGCGCCGCTCCTTATATTTTAGGCGCCGTTCAAAAAACCAAAAAATTTGCCGGCTGCCTTCGGCGGCCGGCAAACTTTTAGGGGAGGGGTATGTTTGTCGCCGCGCAACCAGGGGGGATTTTTCAAATTTTCCGATGACAGGGGGAATTTTAGGCTGATCCCCCCCCCCCCGTCGACATCCCTGATTAATAATTTAAAAATAACTGATCAGTAAAAGTTATCGCTGTTTACAATAGAATTTCATCCTTTCCTTCAATTAGCGATTTGTTTACTATAGCAGTCATTGGTTGGTCTCATATTAAGTCAGACCTTATAATTTAGTCGATATTAAAGTTATTTTAAACTTATACCCAATGATTGTTAACTTTCTATTAATTCGATGACTCGTTAGCAACAAAACAATTATTGAAAATGAAAAATATGTTTTCCTGTGTCTCGTATCAGATCGACCCAATTCACTAAAAATCAGCTAAACCTCTCGTATCACTAATACATCACTTTTTCTCTTCAATTCTAAATCAGTTTTTCGAGTAATTAATGAAAAAAATTTTCCTTCAATTTCATACAAACTATTTCTACAAAAATAACCTTTAATTGAATTGAGACTAAAAATTGGTTTCAATTGCGAGATTAGTATTGGATAAACTTGAAAATCAAATTCAAGTTTACAGTTTAAAACGACTCGGGACAGAATTATTTCTAACTAGCAAGGTTTTCAATGTCAATCAAAGTTGAATAAATTGGAAAACACTATAAGAATAAAACTTATAATTAAATTACATATTAATCGATATTATGTCTAAGAGGAGAAGTTTGCAAATGTCTTCAATCAATGTTTAACTTATTTAATAATCAATTAATTGAAGGTTTTTGCCATTCATTTAATCGAACGATATTTACGTCAAAACTTAAAACATTTAAAAATTGATACGAATTTCAGTTATAATCGCATTGAATATGGATTCGAAACTTGAAGTGAAGGTGACTTATGTAGTCGTATATATTGAGGACATATTTTGTCAAACTTTGATCAACTTTTTCAAAGTTTACTCTTTTTTTCGCTATCCTTGTGACCCGTAATTCACTTGTCATTATCGGCACCGAAAGTCTCAGTTACTTCATTGCAAACTGATTATTGAATTTTTATTATATAATTATTATATGTTTAGATTAACGATTAAAAGTTTTAGTTAATTCATAATAATATTTATTTTATACTCAAATCTGCCAATCATTCACTACTAGACAGTCGAAGACAAAGTTCTGCTCAGCTATTGATAACTAATTGTCAAAAAAGAGTGATTTAATCAGCTCTTAGAAACAACCAATTAATTTGTAAATTTATTTTTTAAAAAGGATTCTTTTTATTTACTCAATTGCAACTGTACTAAACTCAAGAACAAATACGAATAGAAACACATTTAAAGATTAATTTTTGTTTTTCTCAAATTTACTTTTTTGTTTAAAAAACGCTTTCGCGA
This sequence comes from Porobelba spinosa, assembly GCA_034699545.1. Classification (NCBI taxonomy): domain Eukaryota; kingdom Metazoa; phylum Arthropoda; class Arachnida; order Sarcoptiformes; family Damaeidae; genus Porobelba; species Porobelba spinosa. Next base: position 8,098 of record JAQIYC010001145.1, on the reverse strand, counting down.
TAACAATTTAACAAGCTCATTTTTCTACTTATTAAACATTTCTTTGTTTTTGTATTTAAAACCTAAAAGAGTTTCTTATCTTAATTGGCTTAATATATTGGTTGTCATAAATCAGAATATAATATAAATTGATTAAAAAAAGCGAAACCCGTTTAGATTTTTTTGAGGAAAGTATTTCATTTAATTAAATCTTAATTCCTTTGCAAGACTTGATTAATAATTTTTTTATTTCGCAATTATTGCAAACAATATGCGATTTGATAGTTATATTGATTTTATAGCATTAATCTCTAAATTTAAACTTTTAAATAAACATTGATTGAGATATCAAGCGTAGAATTCTTAGAAAAGTATTTTAATTTCAATTGTTTTTTTAATGTTTATCAAAAATGCAAATTCAGATGTTTTTAAATACTGAACACTAACCAAAATTATGTAAATATGTTTCTGATTAAAAAAATCTTTCAACATATGTAGAAATTCCTGTTAATATTTGGTAATTTAACTTTAATTATAATTTCCAAAACTTTGTTTCTATGCACTAAAAGATCATATCTTTGTTGCAAAACATTATTCGGCAAAAAGTTAATTAAAAATCAATCAAAGAGTATATTATTGACTAAAATAGTTATTTTTACAATTAGAAGTTGACTGCATGTGATTAATTTGTTTTTTAATGTCTATTAATTCTAAAACAATTTTTTGTTTAATAATTATTTCTTATATTTCTTAATTATTAATTACTTAAATATTGTTATTCCTAAGAGTTTATAAAATTTTTGCTTGATCACTTCAAGATTTTTTTCCGAACATGATATTGAATTTATAAAAAAGGATTTCTAAAGTTATAGCTTATGAAATATGACATTCAAATATCAAATGACGCTTTTGTTAATTAAATATTATATAATATAAAAATTAAATAAATGAGCGTCAGATCAAATTTGTAATTGGACTGCACCCGGACCAGATCAAGCTAGTTTCGAAATAGATATTTCTCCTTTTCACTCAAACTGCGCTCAAACTAAGCACTCAAATAAACTGAGCTTTTGGTTGGGCTGACTGTGTATGTGAGCCAACATTGAATTGAATGGTTCGCTAGACGTTTAAAAAGCTGTCGGAGTTGAGAATCGCGTCGTCTCTCTCTCTCTCTCTCTTTCAGGACTCTTCGCATTAATTCGCATAAAATTGATTTTTTATATTTTAAAAATTCCAATAATTAAGACTAACTAACCTTCTGTAATAACTTAATTGACTTTAATACTGCAATTAAGACAAATCTGGGTTTCAAGGCAACACCGAATTTGCTCTTCAGGTGCGCCAACATTGAAATCTTCTGTCTCTTCACGACCGGCTATAAAAAGTTTTTTCACTTTCTATTCGCATAAAAAGGTAAATCTTATTATTTGATTTATATTGTGCTTAAATTGAATGTAATTTTATAATAAATTAAATTTTCGCTTAACTTTTAATTCGAATTGAATTTATGAAAAATATTTTTAATTGAAAACTAGCATAAGTCCTGGGTTCAGCTGTTTGCTAGATAAGATATTGAATATTTGCAATTAATTTAGTCAATTAGATATATCACATACTTTTGAAAGCCAAACTTTGTGTTGAATCTGTCGATCGCCTCTCATTAGAAACGTTTGAAACAAACTTTAGATTCTGTTCTCGTTTTTACTAAAAGCGTTGAAATACGTGTGAAGTAGAGCTCGATTTTCAGACTTATTTTCCTACAAAACAAAGAAAAACTTAATTATATAAATAGTGTCAGTATTTATATGTTTATTAATAAATCAATAATTTTTTATATAAATTGTTAATGTTTGACATTTGCTTTAAAAAATTATTTTCAGTTTTACAAGTTTTGATTGATTCCATCCCATCATAAACAACAAGTGGTGACTCAGATATGGAGAGCACAGAGATTCGTGTACAGGTATGTCAATTAAGCTGATTTTAATGTCAATTAAAATAGATTTGCATTTTTTATACTTTAAGGCAAATCTATTTTTTAGTCAAATATGTATTTCTCAATAAAATTCGTGTTCGACTACAGAACGTGTCGATTGAATGTCTTAGAGAGACCTCATGTCTAATTGTCGACACATTAATCGTTATCAGAATCTCTAATATCGTATATACCTATCACTTGTTGACATTGCATACATACTGTAGAACTGTTTTATTTATCTGACAGTCTTTCGAGTTTATAAATTGCTTTTCATCATTAGTTAAGACTTATTTACTTTTGTCTATTAGTCCACATTAGGAAACAAAAAATTCAAAATGAATAAACAATTGCCTATAAATGTGCTCCGGACCAAATCACTGATTTGGAAGGCGCCCATTGAAAGCCAAGAGTTCGCCCGAAGACTGGACGAAGAGGACAGGTTCGCATCGTTTAGACAACTCTTCACTTTCCCCAAGAAGAAGGACCTGCCGTTCGGTATGTTTTCTCAGATTGTATTTATTCAATTTGTGCGCATTTTATCATTGATTAATTGTTCTTTAATATATCTAAATATTATCTATTCAATTTCTCTTATACTTATTTTAATAAGAAATTTATTCTAATTTTTAAGTTTATACGAATTTATGCAATTATTTGATTCTTATCATAGAATCCTAATTACAGAATATATTAGCATTTATTTTAATTAATTAAAATATTGAGTAATATTTTTTTATTATTCAATTATATTTTTATTGCATATATTTGTATTAATTAATTAAAATGTATTCGCAATTACAGGCAAACGTATCTATACTAAATATATCATAGATAGTATTGATTGCCTCATTGCACGCCCACACAGACCACACAGACCACACATGCCATCAAATCCTATTCATTTCTACTTCACAGTCTATGCGTTCACTCAATACATTTGCAATCGTATGCCTGAGGTATCGAAAAGAGTTATTCAATCTTCGACTAAAGTGTTGAATACTCTATAACTTGAGCTGAAAGGGAAATAATAAAGATTTGACAACAAATCATTGAATAGATAATTATTACTATGGGCTCTCATAAGCAGCGACCGGCAATGAACAATAGTTCAAATATATGAGTTAAGTTACATAGCGTTTATTAAACAAAAACAAAGGGCATATCTAAGGCTGTTCGCAGTTGCCACTAGTGGCAATGCTAGATATGCCTTTATTGTGTGTTTAGTGAACGCTAAGTTACTTATCTGACATGTTTGAACTATTGTTCAGTGCCGGTCGCTGCTCATAAGTACAGTATTTACAAATAAATCACTCGTTATTATCTAAAGTGTAGTCATAGAGCAAATCATTTCTTAATATCAATATATGATTCGCGAGCTATAGAACAACGCTTCCATCAAAGAAATGTAGAAATGTATACAAAGTTATTGATTGGATAAGAAATTCTTTCGCCAATAATCTCTCTATTCTCATATGTTTAACAATTTTAATAATTATTACTTTTATTTATAAATATTAGCAATAATTTTGAATACTTTGATATTTTGAATACCAATGAAATAAAAACTTAATTAACTTTCAGTCGACTTAAAGCGATTGTTCGACGACGACGAAGAATGTCTGTATCTTTGCGGCCAATCTCTGGGTCTGAAACCCAAATCACTGGACCAGTACGTGATGGAAGTGTTGAACAACTGGTCCGAGAGGGGAGTGCACAGTCACTTTCACGGCTACCTACCGGCGGCGCTGTCCGACCTGCCGCCGAAGATGCCGATGGCCCGAATAGTGGGCGCCAAACAGCATGAGGTGACGGCTATGAACGCACTGACAGTCAATCTTCACTTACTATTATCCACTTTCTATCGCCCTTCGCAACGAAGACATAAGATTATTATAGAAGAACACGCGTTCAGCTCTGATATGGTATTCATTTAATCAACTCTTCTCTCATTCAATCGATTTATGCAAATACTAACAAATCTTTGCATTTAATTATCAATTCTAAAAATTGATAATTTTTATCAAATTATTATGTTTTTAGGCAATACTTTATTTAGCACTTTTTATTTTATCATATCTATTCAACTACCCTGGCTCTCTCTCTCTCTCTCTCCCCCCCTCTCTCTCTCTCTCTCTCTCTCTCTCCCCCTCTCTCTCTGCTCTCTCTCCCCCTCTCTCTCTCTCTCTCTGCTCTCTCTCTCTCTCTCAACTTATTTTATGCTCACTTTAATTCATTAGTTGATTAGTTGTTTACAAAAATGAGTTATATTTGTTTATAACTTAAATCTAATATTGCATTAAATTGTTTGTTTTGTTTACGAAAATACATAACTCTTTGATTATTTGAATTGAATTAAATACATAAATATGTATTCACTTATCAAAACATAATCATAAACAGAGTTTTCCACTTAATTGAGATAATAATTATTTAAATTTTTGTATTGACAGTACGTCGTAAAATCGCAAATAAGACTTCATGGTTACTCACCTGAAACTAGCTTGGTCACTTTGAAGCCTAGAAAGGTAAATGCATTTAAAACACGGATATACTTAGGGAAATGGGATATACAGTATTCAATCTTTTACTAAATTTAGTCGATTTTGCACTAAATAATCCACAAATAGATAAACAGAATTCAGATCATTAGTGTTGAATGTTTTGAAACTTCAGGTTTACTCAACTTTGAAAGAACAGCTGATTTATTTGCATAGGTTTTAAATAGCAATTATGCACTAAATCGGGTGAAACCGACCTGAGCTGGTCCTAACCAGGTCTGGCTGTTTGCTGCCCATAACTTATGGGCCATAACTCGACCAAAACTTGTTAAAACGGGGAATTATTTCAGATTAGTTTGTTTTTTATCAAATCGAGAATTTTAAACCATTTTTAGATGTATTTCAATACTATTCCGATAAATGCTATCATAGAATGGCGTCATTAGAAATATTTCGATGTTTCAAATATTTAATTTACGGATTACTGTATTTGGTTTACATCATGTGATGGACAAATATGAACTTATTATAAAAATAAATTCTTAGATTAAGAACTAGTCTTAAAATATAAATCTTGGGTTAAATTTAATAGAAATGCAGACAGAGTTGCGATAAACTGTATATTATCTGAGAAAGTTTAAAAGTTTAAGTATTATTTTAATATAAAATGTTTATAGTTTAGTTAAGAGTTTAAATTTAAATTAAATCCTCAATTATTTTAGATTTTAATCGTTAGTTTAATAATAAAATATATTTATTCACTTAGAGATAGTCAATAAAGTATTGGCAAATTTGGTTTATTGAGTACATTAACTAAATCAAACACTAATTTATTATATATATATATTTTTTGGCTTAATATTAATGAAAAACTGGAATTTTCTAAAAAGATTGTAAATATATTTAATTCAATAAACAAAAGAAACCTCTTTATCGACAACTCGTTAGTCAATAATTTGTTAATTTGCCAAATGATTAATGATTTATACATTTAATCAGTTTTAAAATAAACAATTTGAGTAAATTATCAAAATATTTAGTAAATAAATAAAACTATTTTTTCCAAAACTACCAAAAGGGAGAATATCTTTTACGCGAAGAAGATATCCTCGAAGTGATGTCGAAAGAGGGCGATCAGGTGATGGTGGCTATGCTGCCGGCCATCCAGTACTATACGGGACAGTTGCTTAATATCAACAAATTGACTAAAGCTGCTCAAGACAAAGGAATTATAGTTGGCGTTGACCTGGCTCATGCTATCGGCAACGTACCCATATACCTGCACAAGTGGAATGTCGACTTTGCAGCTTGGTGCACTTATAAAGTTAGTTGATTTTGTCATAAAATTTCTATTTTAGTAATAATCCCAAACTAATTGAATTAATATTCTTAATCATAAGTATCTGTGTTCGGGCGCCGGCGGTATCGGCGGTATATATGTGCACGAGAGGTACACCGAAAAGGGTGGAAACTCAATGTTCCCGATGCTTCAGGGCTGGTGGGGCAACAATATCAAGACTAAATTTCTAATGAAAGAAGGTATCAATTCTTTTAATATATTATTTATTTGAATATAAAAATATATTTTAAAATATATTTTAAACTAATTTAAACTTTAAATCGAATTAATATATCAAAACAAAACAAAACAAAACAAAATTACTTTTAATCTAAACGCTGAAAATGATTGCAAAACTTCAATTCGCAGTAAATTGTTGTCGAAATTCTGTTCCAGTTTTGTAATACGAATTGCAATTTTCGAGTCTTATGAATGCAATTCGAGAAATAGTGTTTCGAAATTATTTCTATTATCTTTAGCCACAGAAACACAAATTTGTGGAAAAATGAGAAAAAATTTAATGATTAAAATCTAAAATTTCATTTATGTCATAAGAATTTAGAAACTATTGAATCGCATTCTAAATGTGTTCACATTTTTAGTAAATAACTTAAATTAAGAAAATAGTTATTATTAAAACTAATTCTTAGGAAAAAGTTTTAAGTCTATAAATAATTTATATTTGGAATAACATTGAACTTAGATTTTCGTATGATTTTCAGATTTCGACCCGAGCTTTGGCGCAGATATGTTTAAATTAAGTAATCCCTCGCCTGTTCTCAATGCTATGCTTATGGCGAGTCTAGACGTAAGCGAAACTCAATTTGAATTTCAATTAAAAATAAAAATACATTTCAATCAATACTCTTAATCTCGTGTCGAATAAAGACATAATTTATAACTATTTCGAAATGTTTTCAGATTTATAGTCAAACATCAATTGAAGAGTTAAAAGAGAAACAGTTTCTTCTCACCGGTTATCTGGAATTCATGATTAAGACATACTTTCCTCAAAAAACGCTAAACGAGTTTCGCACCAATGATAACAATCTCATGAATGGTAACTCACATATCATGCCATCGGTTGAGATAATAACGCCTTCAGATCCGGAACAAAGAGGCGCTCAGCTGTCGCTCATCTTTTCCGTGCCTTTGAGTGCAGTTCAGGAGGAACTGCAGAAACGAGGGGTTGTGGTGAGTAGTGCCCATCACTTGACGACATCCTAATAACTAATGTTTAAATGTGTGTACAATTCAGTGCGATATCCGAATGCCAAGTGTGATGAGAGTGGCTCCCGTTCCCCTCTACAACTCATACACAGACGTTCATAAGTTTGTGAAAATACTTTACGACATATTCCAGAACTTCGATATCGAGGAAAAACATTTAGGGAATACCGAAATCCTCATCAATGAGATGAATGGCGACGACTCCAACTCAATCGACAGGCGGAGCAATGGCTGCTCTTCGCCCGGCGCTGCCAATCACTCGTCGGACTCGGAATCGGATTCAATCAGCGGAACCAACACTTTGTAATTAAGTCAACAAATCTCATAATCGATGCAAATTTTGTTAACAAAAAAATTAGAAACAAATCATACTTTGAATGACCTGTGAATTCAATCTATTTATTGCAGTATTACTCAATCGACAGTATATTCAATATTTAAACTTTTATTATTAAAATTATCAGGAATTAGATGTTCTTATATTCTTTGGATACATTTATTTGTTTTTAAAATAATATTCTCTAATCTGTTATCACATAAAGTGCTTTTATCTCAAAATTATTAAATTAGTTTTTAATTAATTCTATTTTTTTAAATTGATAATTTCATTAAATATCATTCTTATTCATTATTAAATCATAAGCTTTATTAATAAAACTCTAAAAAATTACAAAAACAAAAACATTTTATATCACATTTAGCTAATTGTTATTTAGTTGTTATTCTAATTAATGTTTTCAAAAACGTTGAGTTCTTTTCAAATGGAAATTGGCTTAACTTTATTCAAAATATATATAAATAATGTATTCATAAGTTAACCATTTATTCATATAATTGAAGTAAAATATAATTTGATTAATTCAATCACTCATTAGTAAAGACTGCAGGTATATTTATTTATAATGGGCCAAATATTCAATATTATATTGACTAAAAATCTCTAAAATATTGACTTATATTTATTTATAAATTAATTAATTTTTAATCAATTTAAACGGATTTAAATAAGGTTTAACATGAATTATTATTTTTAAGCTCGTTTTCTACAAATATTTAGCCAATTTAATAATAAAT
>JAQIYC010001144.1:0-10204 GCA_034699545.1 Porobelba spinosa | reverse complement strand
GATTTCTTAAACTAGTATTTTATGTTCAAAATAACTATATATTTGTTTTGAATCCTTAAAAATTTAGCAGAGATTCAGAGATTTTAAGTTTAGACATTAAGCCTTAGACAACACGTATTTGCGTTAAAGAAGAGAAAGAGAGTGAAAGAGTGAATAGAATTGAGAGAATGGATGGAATGGAGAAACAGTGAACTTAAGTGAAAGAAAAAGCAGTGAAAATGGAATTTATTGCCTAAACTGTGTTCCGTTTGAATATAAAGAGGAGCGCCTGTACTGAATACTAAAGCCATGGGAAAGGTTTGAAGGTTTGAAGGTTTGCTACCGATTTGGTCAGTTTGGTTGTGCAGAGTTTGACACAAATGATGGATTAATACCAGACAGAGAACAACCAGAGAAAGAGATGTTGCCTCAGAGGCGACAACAAAATATATATCGGCTTTACTTTTCTACCACATAATGTGTGGATCCAATGCAAGACAAAAACCGAGAGAATGGGAATAAAAGAGATATGAAATAGAAAGGCATTCACTCAATACGAACTACTCAACTGAGTATTGCTCTATTGCTGTATTGCTGTATTGCTGTAGAGCTGTATCTCTTATTCTGGGTTTTCTCGTCTTTTCTCTCTTTCTGTTTCTCGCATTGCATCTGCAGTCAGTCGACTCGACTCTACTCTTGTCTCTCTTGTAATGTCTCTTCACTGCATTGGAAATGTGCTCTCAAGTGAAGCCAAGCTATGATTGTTGGGCACAGTATTAGAGTATTCGGGTTTAGTACGTCTGTCAACTCAGTTGTATTGATATTATTTGTGATGATAATGTTGATGATGATAAGTGTGTCATATTAGTAGTGTTTGCCAGAGCTGCCAGAGTTGCCAGTGCTAGGCAGGCCACCAAGCCAAGCCATCCAAGCCATGCCACCAGTGCTGCAGTTTTGTCTCCAACTTACCAGCGATTGTTTGTCATTGACAGTTGTCTTCGAGCATATCCGTTGGCACTAATAGTTGCGTTGAAGGCTTACCGCTTTACTAATGTCTAATGCCTTTCGTTTGACTCAATGCAGCTATACTTGTCATCACTCACTGTCGAACCGTTTGCTTAATTATGTTATAAATGGTTTTCATTGTTAAACTTCTGGCCCATAATTTTGGTCATAGCTCTGGTGCGCATACTTTTGATGATTCAGACAACAGTCCATTTAGATATTTAGCCATATTGTGCACTCCTGTGCTCTCCCATCGCTGCAATGTGATACTGACCAGTCTTTTAGTCTTTTATTTTTGTTTCGTTTTGTCTCTATGGCAACCAAACGAATAACTGATGAAAAGACGCAAAACAATGAAGCTATGATGCGATGAGGCTTTGATGCTATGATGCTCTCGGGCTTTCTTATCACTTATGTGCTTATGTAACTGTTGTCTCCCTAACTTGACTCAACCAGATAGACAGCTATAGCCATAATAAAGCCCACTATAGCTGGCTATCGCTAACAAGATGGCTGTGCTCTACCCAAAGCTCTAAAAAGACAACCAGTGCTAAGAGACAAGAGTCAGTGTTAAACAGCTAAACATTGATGCCTTGAGAATAGGCTGAGAACACTATTGATAGTATCGAGAATGTAGAGCATTGGCAGTACGTGCCCAAACCCATTCTCCAAACCTATTACCAGTACTACCTTTCCTGCACAGCCTACAACTCTAGAACAGTCTGTAGTGTATATCTGGATATCTGCTAATGTATTGTCGAAAGCATAGTTCGAATGCTTTGCTATCATTACTGTTTTCATTACTTCTCTCGATCCCAACCAATAGCTATTGTTATTTAGATAAATATTACTTCTGATTCCAAACAAACTCAACAATTGTTGTGATGAATATTTTTTCTGAACTCAATTTTTTGCTTTTATTTGCTTTCATTTCTATTGGACATTAAACTGTATTAAGAGTTAAAGCGATTTCGCAAATATGACAATAAATAAAAACAGTAATAATGCAGACGAGCAGTCAGTTTAGTCTCTATTTTTCATACATCTCCAGTGCTTTCAATTATAAACTTTTATTTATCAAAACTACTATTTTATAATTTATAAAATTTTTATATCTAATCCAATTTTAATTTACATAAATTTATGTTATATTATACCAACAGTTGAATAATTTAAAGACAGATAACATTAATGAAAGAATGGCACTAAAGAATTGCTCGCAAAATAAACGTATAATTTATAGACTAGTATTACATTTGAATGTTTGGATAAAATATTTAATGCTTTTGTGTCGTAATAAAGTTATGTTAGTTTTCTTCAACAGCACTCTATATATTAACAAAACAATATATACATATATTTCTCGCTTTGTGTTTCACTCTTTTTTCACTAAAATTTATGATTAAAACTACCTTTACTTCACTCACTCTTTAAATGGATAACACTTTCTGTGTGTCTATTAGAGAGACGTTTGAGTGAAGAGAGGGATAGAGTAGAAGAGTAGGCGAAGAGAGAGAACAGAAGAATAGTCGGATGTCTTACAATTAACGATATATCACTTGACATCTTTCCGCTTCTTTTATTCGGTTAATATTAAATTATATTCTTATCACTTATGATAACACAAAGAAAACGAGTGGAAAGACGACTCAAAAATAACATAATTTCGTATATTTTGTATAACTTTTAGCCGAAAAGTCTTCGTGTCGTTGAATATTAATGCCGTTTTCGTACTAACGTTCCTCCCGTTCTTGTCTTCTTATTTTTTAGGACTCCCTTTTGGTCGGTTTGTCTGTTCACTAAAAAAATAATTCGTATATTTGAAGGATATTTCAAATCGATTTTGAACGCAACTCATCAGCACTACTCACCACTTCATGCCAGTGCAAGTGCCAGTCCTGTAGTTCAAATGGTAAGGATTAACCTGAGAATATATAAATCAAATGGATTTTTATTTCTACAAAAATCTATATTTTAGTCTTTACTCTATTACCAAAAAAGCGAAAATGTCTCGCATTTTGATTACATTTAAACAGGAGATCATTTCATAAGGCATTAGCGTTTGTAAGCATATTCTCTACCATAAAGAGTGAAGATATTATTGATTCAAAATATTGCTCCGATTTTATCCCTTTTGCGCAACATTTAACAGAGAAGAAAGTGAAATGAATTTTATTCCGTTTCTCTCGTTTCCCATTTCTCATACATGAGTTGGAGAGAGAGAGAGAGAGAGAGAGAGAGAGAGAGAGAGAGAGAGAGAGAGAGAGAGAGAGATTTAGCATGGTATGATATGCTATCAGTTCTTCTACTACTAAAATATGCTCAACTTTTTCATTTAGGAATTGTTTCGTTCACTTATTATTTACAACTGTCTGTATATGCAATATATTTCTAGTTATATGAATGCGGTCTTACTTTTTCTGCTTTTTCTTTCAGTTATATATCATTTTATGATATGTTTGTCAATGGAGTGGGGATTCAAAAGTCGACTTCAAACCAGACTTTCACTCGAGAGCTGTAGAGCAAAGACACGTATTCTTGCTATTGATTGCAGACTTTTGGTGACGTTTTCTATTCTATAATTTACACGAATAGTCAAGTATTTGAAAGAATTTGATTTTATCTAAACTTTGCATTTTATTTGGCTATGAATTCCTATTTTAGTTATTGTTTTGTTTTTGTATTTAAAATACACAAAATTAATATAAAAATTAATACACAATCGTATCATTTAAAAAGTTTTAATAACATTTAAATTTTGGCACAAATTTTTTTAGTTATTTAGCCAGATAATTTGTAAAAGATAATACATTTTATTAATTTTTATTTTTATAGTTTCAATGTTTTAATAAACCAATCAAATTTAATTTTAGCATGATCATTTGGTTTTTAAATTTGGAATAATATGATCACTTATGGTAATAAAGTATTAAATATTAACCATTTTTAAACAATTATTAATTTTGTTTTACCCAGAAGTATTGTTAAGTTGTTAGAGATGACCATGCAACAAAATTTTTTTAGTGAGTTATGAAAATAATGAAAATTAATTATTTTTATTTAATTAGTAAAACAATTTTAAAACAATGTTAATGCTTAAAAAAGTATCTATTTTTATTTTGACCAAATTATAGTTATTTTAAAATATTATCTAAACTGCCCGGCTAAATGACCCACTTTGATAGATTGTCAAACAACCGAATGTAAAATGAAAACTTTGATTCCGTTCTCGAGACAAAATATTTGACTATCAATGGAAAAAATTTAGTATTCATATACAGTATTGTAATTTAAATAACAATACGTTTCCGACTCTTTTTTGCAGCCCTTCAGTACTTTAGACTTTAGAGACGAACACATTAGCGTCGCTTAACCTTTCAATGACTACTAATCAATAAAAATTGAGGCAAACATTAGATGACTTGTGTATAAAAACATTATAACGTTAATACTTTTAGACATTTTAGATCTAAACTGACTCAATTTTTTTTGTAGCATTTAATTCTGAGTTTGTATCTAAAAATTAATTAATTTTTGGTTATTTTTTCTTTTTTGCTTAGGATTGCAAATGAGTTTTTATTTATCATTAGTTGACTCGAAAGTCATTTTTAGTCTTTATTTAATTTTAATTATATTTTCGTCAAAACCTTCAAACATATACTTTATTAAAGAATGTTTGAAAATTTGAATAACAAAGAAACTAATTTATTTATTATAGATATTATTCTTAACTTAAATCTGAATAAAGTTATTAATTATTCATTACTCAAAACTTAAGCTCAAACTCATATAATAATGTTTTCAATACACTATTATGTTATATAAAAGATTTCTTTTGTTAGAAAAAAAATAAATCAATAGAAATATAAGTAGTTTTTTCTCCGTTAATGGATTCGACAATCAGTTTAGTCAAATAGCTTATTGTTTTGAAAATATATATAATATTAAAAACATAATAAATTTTGGAGATTTTTATTTCTGATAGTCTCACTAACATCGCATGACTTATTCACTTTATATTAAGTCTATATTTAAACGAATGACAACTTTTTATACTTATAATTAAGTTATTTCGTCTCTATTTAATGAAAAAATTAATTGAACCCAAAATCTAAGCGAAACTCAACTCACGATTTGATTTAACTTAAATTTAGGCCATTTTTCTAGTGATAAATCTTTTCTTTGCACTTCTTTCTAACTCTTTAAGATATATTTTGGTTTATTAAAATGAAAAAATATATTTATACTTTAAAACATCAAATTAATCATTAAGTCGAAAAATTTACTTAACCTTATTATAGAATATTTAGTTTTGAAAATATTTAACTCATATTTCAATTTAAGATTTATAAAGAAAACATTGAAGTTATTTACTAAAAAATAAGTTTTTTAATATAAAAATTTTAAAATATATTTATCACAAGACAGCGTAGAAAAGACGGATAAAATTAAACTCTATAAAAAAGTTCAAAAATAAATCAGATAAAAAATAAATTAAAATTATAAACTGAATAATGCTATTAAATAATAATTGAATTCTTTAGTTTCAGAATAACTTTTTAATACCAAATTTGAAATATATGTGAGATTTCAAATTTCAATACATCATAGCTTAGAGAATAAAATTGAAAAAATAATAAATTGTTTGAAAAAAATGTAATAAAAAGTAGTTTTGAACAAGGAGATATTTGAGTTGCAAATAAAAGTTTATGAGTGAATGCTTTCAAGTGGTCGGTTGACTTTTTAATATTGCATTTTGTTGTTCTGTCCATTTGGACTGGTATTGGTGACGGTGTTGGTGTGGGCACTAGTGTCGGCACTGGTATGGGAAAGGCGATCAATGTAGTGAAGCCAATATTATTATATTGTAATATATTTGACACATTAGTGGTTCTAAAGCGTGATCTAATAGAAATACTCGCCTCATGTCCTCATGTTTTAGTTTAGTTGCTTTTGTGTCAAATAGAGATTCAGCTATCGGTAAGTTATTGGACTTTACAATGAGTTTTCAAATCAATTCTATGGATGCTATCAGAGCTTAGATTTGATTTCCATTCGCACCACACAAACACACAAACGACTCATATATATAACAAAAAGCTATATATGATATAAATTCCAGTATTATCTCCATTTGCTTCTCAGAGTTAGCTCTCAACCATTCCTCTTATTTTACTGTTATTTTTCTAATATTTTTTCCATTTTCTTCTTCAGAGCAATAACTAGTGATGTGATGATTGGGTTTGGTTTTGAAGTCACTTTAGTTTTGTTATAAATCAAGGATTTTACGGCTCCTTGACTTAACATCGAACCTAACATTTGTCATGCATTTGGGCACAAAAACGCACACAAATTGGCTTAACTTTTTAAACGTATAAAACGTGCCAATTATTATCAACAGCACCGCCACAACCGCCATAACCGCCACAACCGCTCCTCTACTAAAGCGCTGATAATTTCTCGATTATGATTAAAGTTTTTTCTATTGAAGCTCAAGCTATAGATTAATCCTCTAAATGCGGAATCTTTTCGCTCGACTCAGTTGTGTTGAGTTGTGTTGAAAACTTAAATTAGATGAGACTTAGAGCGACTCAAACACAAGACTCTAAGACAAAGGTTTTATAAACCAATTATTTTTTAATATTATATATTCGCGTGAATACGGAATAGGGTTTTGTATTCTTAAAGCAAAGCAATTCTTATATCTAAAGCCGGGATGAGTGTCAACATCATTAAAACAGTTTGTAATTGATGCGCAAACCCCTCTGATGTCACTCTTCCTGTACTTCCTATTTAAATCTGATGGCAATGCAAGCATAGGAGTCATAGTAGACATAGCTGATAGCGCACAGATAGCTTAGAGATAGAATATCGTTACCACAATCGCGATCTACTTCTTGGACTACTCTGTTGTAAGCAATTGAGTAGTGGTTAGACTCGAGTATAGCTCCAATTGGCGATAGTAGTGATCATAAGTGTTCGGCTAATCGTTAGCTTAATATCAATAGAAGTAATAGAAGTAAAGATATTGTGGTTTGCAGTCAATACCAGAATGTGTTCTCTAAGTCTATGCAGAAGAAGAAGAGTTTGCAGACGAGCGAAGAGTATTGAATAAGCTTTGGAAGAATTGGAAGAATTGGAAGAAAAGCAAAGAAATGAGAAAAAGTTGCATTCGATGCACATCAGGCTATGGAGTGAATGGCTGAACGCAGGGCTTATCTTTGCATTTGACAGGTGCACACAGCGAAAGAGAATGCAACTCTACGCTATGCCCGTGCTGTGCCAAACTTGCATTCCCTGCCTGTGCTCTGCCTGTGCTATGTGTGTCGTCAGAATTGGTCTGAAATGCAATACATTCTATGATTGTCGCATCAGACACACCACCGCTATTGCAGTTAGTATTGATTAGGCCTACGAGTGCTCCACAAAAGCATCTGCTCATTGATTTTAGTGAACTGGGCCTCCAAATGCGTATGCCGTTGCTTATGCCACTATGCCTACTATGCCTGTGCGAGTCGTGAGTGTTTGTGTGCCAAAGCTCTACTCAACTCAACTACTGTACAGAGTCTAGTGCACAGAGTATGGCATTGACTGACTATACCAAACCATTTCACAAATTTTCATTCCTATTATCACATTATATCCCTTTTATTGAATTCTTATCGACAAAAGTAATTGTAATCTATCTTTAACTCCTCTCACAAGAAGTCTTCTCTTTCTTGTGTTAAACACATCTCAAAAGCCTTTTCTCATTCACTCTATCTTTTAAAAGATGTGCTAAACATGAAAAATGAAAACTTTAATCGATTACCGAATCTAATGATTCTAATGAATATATTTGGCGTATTTCGCGTCATCTCCAAACTGGTTGTTAGTAATGTGCTTGATCTTTTGTCTCAGCCATGATTTAATGACTTGGTGAGCAAAGCATCAAGTACATTCCTGTCAATCACATTCTAAATCATTGTTTTTTACTCTTAATTTAATTCTCGTCTTTAAAATTATTATTTAAAGCCTGAAGTCATTCGATTGGCTCTTATTTTGATTAGTTTTCAAATAATATGGTTTTAAATATAAAAACTAAAACATTGGTCTAATTGATGTGATTTTCGTAATTAATGAGAGATATATTCGAATTGGTTTTGATATATCTATTTGTTGTCAGACTTTGGAATTAATTTCGATCGAAATTATTTCAGAATTTTTATTTATAATATATCGTCTTTTATATGACGTCCATATTATTCAGACATTTATTTCAATATTTTCTTAGTTTTATTATAAGATGTCATAATTTTATCATTTGGACATTGATTGATGGACTCAATGATAATAAATTTGATGCAATGGCTGAGAATCCCTTAATTCACAGAACATTCAATAGATTTCAATCTCGAAAATGGTTTCAAATATAGCCCTTCCGAACAGCACTTTTTAATTACAACTTTTTTAAAGCTATTTGTTTAAACATTTGTCGAATTCACTTATTCACGACTCGATTATGATTTGTCTTAATGAACAAAATGTGACAAAATTATTGTCTCATTAATCATAAGAAATTGATTACAAAATAATTACATTAATGGCCGAACGTTTCGGAAAAGAAGGGATTTTGTCATAAATAGTAATTACAGGCATTTATCACTTCGAAGATGACTGATTCAACTGTTCGGCACACGGCTGAGCAGCACATGTATGCTGTGGGGCTTCATCTGAAATCTTGTCTCCCTTTTGACCTTTGACTTGTCAACGGGTCAATAACCTTAAACTATGTACAGGTGAGCAAAATTTCAGGTGATTCTGCACAGACACCCGTTCCACACATAATCCACACCTATTCGACTCATTCGTACTTTAGAGACAGAGCCAGAACTTCATTAAAATATCGGTTCGAAAGAAAATAGATTTTTGTGAAGATCGCCAAAAGATTGACTTTCGATCACAAAATTCTCACTCTTTTTGAAATATTTGTTTCGAAGAATCGAAATGTGACTCAAAGTCTACGATATATTAAAACGCAAATACCATAAGTCAAGTCAAACGCCTTATAAAAAAGAGAAGAGAAGAGTATTTTTGAGAGATATAGTGAAAAATATTGTAAAATTTTAAGCATTCCTTCCGAATATAATTTTGTAGTAAAGCAAGCGATGAAGAAGTGGTGGCTTTTGTGCCCAAAACTCCAAATCTATTCAAATAATGTTTTTGTGTTTGAGTTCTAACCTATAGTTTGTTTTTATTGAATTTGTTTCTTATATCGATTTTAATTGTCTTTGCATTCATTCAATGTTTTCCTTTCATATGTATTATTAATTCCCGACTCTTATGGATGGCTTAGAGCGAAGAATCAGAACATTTCAACATTCAAATTGTTTGATGCAATTTGTCATCAAAACAGACACTTATTATTGAATTGCTATCGAAATAAAGGTTTTACATCAAAAAGTTTGCAAAACGAGTCCCAAAGGCTATAAATCATTTGTGACAATACATCACAAATTTCCGATTGCTTTGCCATAAGCCCTACGAGTAGTCAAATTGCAATTCAATGTTCGCTGCGATTGCATTCGGTCTGCATTGGGCGCCACTCCCGATGTCGACCTCTCCTCTCGGCTCTCACTCTTGTGGACATTGTTTGTGTGAATTGTCTTCGAATGCGACTTCTTGTGCCACTCAATCAATTGATTTTGTCGTATTGCCAAAGAGTGGCAATGAGTGAAAATGCATTGCAAGTTATGTTTGAATTGTGTAGTCCTAGTGATACACACTTTCACTATGCGTTAGACTATTCAATAAAATTCATTTTTTACTTATTAATGCAAAAATACCTTCGATTCTGGGTATACAATGACATGAATTTTAATAATATACTAATGTTTTTTACTCCACTCTATATTAGACATAAAAATATATTGCTTTATGTTCTGCTCTTTTAGTTTTCTAATACCGTTTCTAATATTTTTTTTACATAAATTCCTTATTTTTGTAATTATATTAACTTTTATATAAAGAAATATTTGTTGAAAAATATTTTTCTCTCAACTACTAAACCGAATGAATTTAATTAAGAGAATATTTAATTAAGTATTAAATTGTATCCAAATTAAGTAAAGATTAAAAAAAACATTTTTTGTCGTTTGCATCCGAAATAGGGATGTGGAAGGTCGGCCAGCTCAGGGGGGGATCAGGGTGGGTAAAATGGCGGATTTTTTCCAAAAAATCC
>JAQIYC010001143.1:0-10207 GCA_034699545.1 Porobelba spinosa | reverse complement strand
TTTAGGCTGATCCCCCCCCCCCGTCGACATCCCTGCTCTTATATCTCTACTCGTATTACGCAATCAGAGAGAGCTAAGAGAGAACTGATTGGTCGGTTCGTTAGGACTGCAAACATGAATTGATTGTTTGAATAAATATTGAGAACCGGTTAGCGTCTAAAACATTTCTATCATTTCTATAGCATTTCGTTTCCATCCCTTTCCTCTACTCCTCTATCGATGAAATACATCACTCATTACTCACTTCATTCGCAGTCTTTCTATTCATTTATTCGTTATTATTGTTTGACGTCTTGTATATCATCTCTTGATCGCTATGTTTGTCATTCAATTGTTTAGCGAACGTTATATTTCACTCTTTAGATGAACTAAATAACTACTCCATCGACGAAGTGTATCATTTGTGCAATTTTTCAAAATAAGGATTCGTTTTGCCCTTAAATAGATTTTTATTGAATAGTGTTTTGTATTTGCAATACATTGGACTAAAATAGATAGAAATGGCTTTAAATGAATTCTCATATTTTCCAAAAATATAATATTATTGCCGAATAAGTGACCGAATTATTTGAAATCACGTCATAAGCAGTATTACTGAATAGAGACTAAAATCGATTCTGAATACATTTACCATTTTTTACAACTGACCCAAACCGACCGGATTCTATAAATGTTTATTCCATCAAATATTTTAGTATATTTTAGTCTGCTTATTTAAAAGTTTAATTTTGAAAAACTAATGCATACTTTAAAATTGAGACTAAATTAATTCTGTTTTATGTTTAATAAGTTTTATTTTTTTTAACAAAAACATAAACTTTGCATAATATTAAAAGAAATTGGAATTGATAATATTAAATATTTACATAAATTTTTTTGCTATTTTGCATTATATTTATTTTAAATAATTAAGTGTACAGTAAATAATTATATAGTATCTGTTATAGTTTAATTGAAATTTAGATTAATGCAACTGTACCGAATTTTTATAATTAAAAAAATTATAATTAACAGCAGCTGGTTGCAATTAAAATTTTTATATTTAATTCTCGATTATACTAAACCTGTTTTAGTAGTTTAGATTTAAAATATTGATAGCTCAATGTGAAAAATAAATTAAAACTTTGTAATTTGAAAAGAAAAATTTACTATATTTGATAAATATTTTTATTTTTACAAATTAAATTAATATGGCCAGATAAATGTTATCAATTAAATATTTATTTATCATTAGTAATAATTTCTTAATTTGATTTCCAAAAAAATTTATTTTATTTTATTGAGTTATACTGTAATAACAAAAACATCCCTGAAATGACTCTTTACTGCATGACTACGAAATAACTTTTTTTTCATAAATTAATGGATGTCTTATCCTATTTAAAATTTTAACACTCGTTTGTATTTGTCTTTTATAACGAGCACTATTTCACTTGATCAAGACAGCTTGTCAAAATTTTATTAGGATAACAAATAAGATTTTAAAAATAAACTATTTAAATTAATAAGCAAATATGTCAAAAACTAAGTTTTTAAAAATTTAAATTCTAAAACCAAACTATTTAATCTAGAATTTTAATTAGAATAAAAATGTTTTTTTATGTAAAAATTAATAGTTTGACATTTTAATATTGTTTCTAACATTTGAAACAAGGTCATATAAAACATTAGATTTTTTATTTATCGTATAAAAATTTTTCCCCAAATAAATTGCAGCTTCTTATTTGTTAAATCGAAATTGCAAAGCAAAAATAAGATTTATTTATAGAATTGCAGATAAAATATAAGATTCTGTTGATATGTAAAAAATTAATGTTTTTTTATGTTTTAATCGCGATATTCGTCACAATTGGGTCTAACAAACAGCGAAAGAATCGTAAATATCGTATAAATACATAGAGTTTATGAAATGCAATGAATGATTGTTTGGCTATTGAAGATCAGCCCAAAACTCAGAGCTCTTATCTCTCGTCTAATTCATGTCCATAATTCATCACAAACTTATAAGTAGTATAAGTAAACTCTTATAATCAGAATCTTCTCTGAGCCCTAATTTTCTCTCCTATTCCTTCTTATATTTGTTTTCTATTTTTTGCCTCACTTTCCGTCAACTCTGCATTCAATTATCTGTTGTAAGTGAAGACACATTTAGATAATCGCTGTTTGTTCTGAACTAGTGCTGCGATTCCACTGTAATAGCCATTCAAATAACGCATTTGCTTTGACAACCCCTTACTCTAAACGTTAACGTATTCTCATTAAAAAAAATTATTTGTTTAACGAACAAAAAATTAATTTAAAAACACATTAATTATCATAAATTACTTAAAAATAATCTATTTTTAAATGAGATTTTACTCGAAATTATAATTGGTGTTTGTTTAGTTTTAAATTAATTAGAAAAATAGTGGTATATAACGGTAATTGGTGAATTTTTACTTATAAAAAACAACAATCTGTTTACTACTGGCGCTAATCTAGTTTACTAATAGTTTTTAAATCAAGTATAAATATAATGGCTTACATTTGGCCGCAAACTGTAAAATATAGATTAGAATTAATTGAACGCTAAAGTAGATGTTCGAAAATAAGCTAATCAAGTCAATATTTTAATCAAGATTTTTTTATCAGTATATTTTAAATGTTAAATAATTATTTTCAAGTTTTATATTTAAAAAAATTAATAATGAAAGTTAAACTTATTTAAATAATAAACAAGTTATTAAAGTTACTATTGTTATTGCAAAAATAATTATATAAGAATTCTTCCATATTTTTCAATAATAATTGATTCAAAAATTAGATTTTAAAAAAAGACGCGATCATGATGAGTTTGTTTTAATTAAAATTTTTTGTCGAGTTTTTTTTAATATTTAAAATTTTGCTTAATTCTGAATCTAAAAACAAAAATTTATAATTTTGTGATAACTAAAAGTATAAAATAAATTAGATTGAAAAATTTATTTTAATGCAAAACAATAGGAAAAATAAAAAGTTGTATAGCTCTTTTCGGAACCTAGACGAACTTGGTTTGGGTTTTTGCGTTAATTTACTTATAGTGACGCCATTTTTGCAAAAATAAGAAATAAATTATTATATTTCAAAAATTAAAAGTATGCTAAGTAATTGTTTATTTTATAAAATCTAATTGCAATTCATATATAATAGCAATTTTATAATGTATATTCAGTTTAAAATATTTTATTTTATATAGTTTGAAATTATGCAAACAAGGTCCATTACCTTTACTACATTATATCTATATTTTTTCAGTTTTTTAGTCATTTTTTTTATTACTTCTGCTCATCAGAAAAATTTCAAACAAATTTTGTTCAGTTCAGTTTTAAAAGCTCGTTTCAAATAAATTATGAAACTATAATATTTCGATCAAAATTAAAATTAATTTTTTTTTGTTTTTCTCCGGGATCGCCTCCTTTATACAAATTTAAATTAATTATCTTATTTTGATTTTATAAGATTTAATTTATCTTAATTATTAAATAACAATTCATTAATAATATATTAAATTGAAATAAAAGACAATAAAATAGTTAAATAACAATAATTAAAATAATATACAATAAAAATATACAGCAAATTAAGTTTTCTTAAATGAAATTTATCTAGTATAAAAATATATTCGTATGCAATTACGAAAGACCAAAGTAATTAGAAACTTTAAATTATAAAAATCGCAATTATGGAAAAAATATTCATTAAAACTTGAAACTAAATTAATTCAAAACTCTTTTTGCGCGAAAAAACTGTCAAAAATTTCGACCAAAAATTTTTAATTCAAGTTTTAATGCGATTAATTCATATTCATATAAAACCCGAACGGCATTCAGTCGAGTGAATCATTTGCATACTTTATATTTGTTAATGTCATACGAAATGCTGCAAAAATAATAAGTTTAGATACGAATGCCTTCGAATGCCATCCAAATCGCTTTATTATCTTTATTACGAAAAATAAATGACCGAAATATATAAAATGCGATTCGAAAGAGGAAAGACTGTATTCCCTGAAGTAATTAAATTTTAATAAAATAATTATGCCTTTAAATGAAGACAATCCCCATTCAGACGATTATTATGTTTTAAATTGATTTTTTCCTATTTCTATTCAACGATTAAATCGATAACTTTTCTGACTATAGCTACGATTCGCGCAATTCTTAAGATGAGCTGCGCTTTGCTCTCAATACTTAAAATTTATAAATTTGAGCAATTATTAAAACACTGCTATTTTAATATAGCTCTAAACTGTTTTTATTAGTTAAAATTTTTTTCAAGTTTGCTAAATTGTATAATTATTTTTTGCGCAATAAAAAGAAAATAATAATTATATAAGATTTTTTGCATCTGGATAATATGTTAGAACACCCAAGTAATGATAATCATGTAATTATTTTTGCTCATAGTCTTAATAATATAGTTTTTGTTGTTTTAGAATGCGGTTTAGCGTTAAATTGAACAATGTAGTACTAATAGAGTAATAAAAACAATAGTGTGTTAAATTTATTGCAAATTATATGAACTACTTATTTAATCACAAATAGTTTAATTTATGAGAAATATGGTTAAAATGAAGAAAAAGTCGACATATTTTTGAGCAATAAATCCGAACCCAAAGCTGCAACTGATTTGTCGGTTTGAGTCGATCTAATTTTAATCCATTAATCATATGTTTGTGATATATGTCCTGTTTTTAACATAAATTGAGTGAAAATTCAATTAGAAGTTGATTTATATTTATATGAATTAATATACGTTTCAATTATTATCTGCACTGGTATTAAATGCTCGGGAATGTGCAATTGGGTTATTGGGTGGAAATATTTGTTGCACAATCACAACCAATAACTAAGACCCGGATTGTTTAGTTGTCAAACAGTTTTCAAAGACATATTCTTCTATATAAGACATACTTTCAGTGGTTTTTATGAACAACTTCTGACACTATTATGATTGATGAGGAAGAGAGCGAATTCCGCTCTATTGGTCTCAGTTGTGAACAACGAGTGAAATATGAATTCACATTCCATTGGCACTCATTTGAGTGGATAAACGCATTAACAATAAAAATATATAACATATTTGCGATGAGAAAAAAGCATTGGTTTTGGGTTTTCGCTGCAATACTGCTCTGCAATACAGCGAACACTCATTTCTATAGCCTTTCGATCCAGTGTTTGATGTATTGCTTATTTGTTGTAGACTTAGCGGGAAGTGAAATGAAGTTCGACCGGAATGGCGACGGGTTGGGTCGATACAACATCTTCAACTACCAGCAAATGGCCAACTCTAGTGTCTATCAGTACGTACTGGTGGGTCGTTGGACCGACTCCGGGCTCGAGCTCAATAAGGACGAGCTTCGGTTCAACGAGGGCACCCGCTCAGTGCCCACATCCATTTGCTCGCACCCGTGCCAGACGGGTGAGATTAAGATCGTACAACAGGGCGACAACTGCTGCTGGATATGTGCCAAATGTGATCCCTGGGCGTACGTCTACAACGAGAGCCATTGCGAGGATTGCGGTGAAGGCCGTTGGCCTAACAAAGACAAAGCCAGTTGTTATGACCTGACTCTGCAGTACATGTATTGGGACTCGTTGTTCGCCATCGTTCCCATTGTGATCGCCTGTCTGGGCATCTCATTGACTCTCTTCGTTGTCTTCACTTTCATCAAATACTCCGACACTCCGATCGTTAAGGCCTCGGGAAGGGAGCTCTCATTCATCCTCCTCTCAGGCATTATGTTTTGCTATATTAACACTTTCCTCCTCTTAGCCAAACCTACGACTCTTACATGTGCTGCTCAACGGTTCGGGGTATGTCTCACATCGCTATCTCTTCAATTGATAGCTCTTTGTTGTCTCTATTCTCGTAATTACGCATTCAATGCATTAAATATCGTTCAAATCCAACACAACAATAGTCTTCAATAGTAGTCAATAGTATTATCTAATGTTGTTATTGTTGTTTTTATTGCCTCCGGGTTAGTCATCACAATACACAGCCCACACAGCCTACACAGCACCCGCTCTTATCTAATAATGCATTACATCGTTTCCACATGTCTTTCATGTCTTTACATCACAATCTTTTTTCACATTTTTTTAGCTTATGTTGGATTTGTTTCGATTCAATGCTTGAATTTTTAGTCTTTTTTTTTGTCAAAAAACTGTTTTATATTTAACAGTTTTAGAGTATTTGTATAGCTTTTGCATAAATTAAATAAATGAGCGCTAGATTTCAAACCCAGTTTATAAAATCAAATATTCTAGTCGTTTGAAGTCGATTTGAATTTATCGATTTAATGGAAATTTAATTATTAATTAAGTTTTGCCATTAATTGCGATTTTTATAGACCATTAGCCAACAAACCAGAGAAACAATGGATAGACTGAACAGTCCAGCAGTTAATGAGATGTAAATAGAGTACTAATTATTAAACAGAACTGAATTTTGTTAAACCAATTAATCAGATAATGACTACATTTAAGCTAATTTTAAGCCAAAACACGAATAGAATTTCTGATCAAATATTTGAATTAAAATCACAATAAAATCTGGAGAATAAAGAATTTGAATTATTTATAAAATTACAAAAATTATTTAAATTTTAATGCAATTGAATAATAGAGTATTTGTTTAGTTATTTTGAAGACAATCTTAATAATCTTAATTATCTTAATAATAAAAATTTGTTGCTTTTTGTGATATTAATGTGAATTTGTGTGCAATTACTAAAAGCGCTTAATTGTCCGATAGGTTGGGTTTGGGTTTTGTATAATATACGGCGCGCTGTTGACCAAAACAAATCGGATTTCTCGAATCTTCGACAGCGCCCGTAAATCTGCGCGAAGACCTAGTTTTATAAGTCCGAAGTCGCAGGTCATCATCACCATGATACTCGTCTCCATTCAGGTATTATTCATTATTTATTATTTAATTGTTATGATTAAATGAGCGCTCAAGTTAAACCCAGTTAGAAAATTAGATTGTGTTGCAATTTCTACCCTGGCATTATGTTAATATTATTTTGTAAACTGTCAACTTTTTTTCTCTTTTGCTCCACGTAAAATATATTTGTTAATAATTTTTATGCATTCAATTAATCATACAAGATGAAAAATTTAAATTGAGTAAACTTAAGTGATGTCTTGATGTTTTTATATTTTTCAAAATAATTATTCGAGATTTTTATTATATTTTATTTTTTGAGTTAAAAACTGTAATAAATTTTATTGTGAAAAGCGTTTTATTTTATGCGTATAATATGGTCTAAAAATATATAACTGTTAAAAATTTCAGAGCGAAAGGTATTTTTCTTAAAAAAAATTTCGGCATAAACTCGAAACTAACAATGAATAAGCAATGCATTCACTTAAACATAATTTGATTTATGGCTCGTGTTATGAGAGAAAAAACATATAAACATTTCGAAGTTTAATATAAAAAAATTTGCTCCTGGGTTCTCAACTGCTTTCGAGTTATTTAAATATTTGATTTAAATATAAATTCTTGTTTTAACCTAATTTTGAAACTTGATAAGAAAGTTGAAATATTTAAAATTAATCTTTTATTGTGTTTTTTTTGCTTTAAAAAATGTTTTGAATAAAATTTTTTTTTATAATTCAAAAGAGTAGATAAAAATGTTATTATTAAACAAATAAATAAATAAAATAAAAATTTTACTAAGCTAAATTGAAATATTAAAACATATTTAATATTACTTTTTATTTATTTATGCAAAGCTTAAATAAAATATTTACAAAAATAAAAATTTGCTTGTCAGTTTGAGAAATTATACAAGGAATACTCTACGTAAAACAGGAATTTAAAAAATGTTTTTAATTAAAAATTTAATTTACTGTTTACTAAGAATTTATAAATTTAAAATAATATTTTTAATCTAGCTAATCAAAACAACTGTTTAAAAACATTTTAGATTTATTATTCTTGTCTAACCTGGGGGAATTTGCGATATGTTTTTGCTATCTGCGTTTTTACAGCTTTATCTAATTCGATATACAATATAAATGTTATTTAATTTTATTTTGTTTTGCTTTCTATGGATTATTTCAGATAAAATTTTTATAAAAATAAAACATTAAAATTGAAAAAAATATTTCTAAACAAAAAAACAGTAAATTATTTTTGCAATACATCTACACTATGTTATTCAAAATTAAGGCTAAAATTGATTCATTAGAATGAGAATCAGTGGTCGAGAAAACGATATTATTGAGAGAAAAAAGTGATGAGATTTGTATGTGAAAGCTCAGGGTAGAAATGCAATACATATATAAAAATAAAAGTTGGCACAAAAACAAGACATTGAACACAATTGAGCGCACATTCACATAAACCAAATTTTAGTTAGTTATTGGCGGCGAGAGAATTGCGGTTTTCTTTCAAATAGGAATGGGTTGGGAAGGCTAGGCAAGAGATGCCGGTTTTTATTTGGCTTTCGAATCAATTTTCGTTAGTTTGAGTTTATCTTCAATACAAACCTATGTCTAAAAATAGGAGCGAAAGAGGAAATAAAAATATCATCAAAAACGCGATAGACATCGAACGCCTGCTATGCGATAGAGTCTATAGGATTCGATCAAATTGTTAACTCATAGCCCGAAGCCATTCGAGTAGAGCGAGTGAGGAAAATACGAGCGATTCCTTTGATAGCAATTTTGTAAGAATACGATAATATGGTTCTAAACTGAATTTGCTTGATCCAGGTAATTGGTTGTGGCGTTTGGTTTGTGCTCGAGCCGCCCGGCACTCGACAGTACTTTCCCGACGGCAAGCGATCGGAAGTGATCCTCAAATGTCGTGTTCGAGACTCGAGTTTTTTATTGAGTTTAGTTTACAATATGTTTTTGATCACAACGTGTACTCTATATGCCGTCAAGACTCGCAAAATACCCGAGAATTTCAACGAATCAAAATTCATTGGTTTTACAATGTATACGACGTGTATCATATGGTTGGCATTCGTGCCCATCTACTTCGGCACCGGCAATAGCTTCGAGGTAAGCCGTTTCCAACATTCCTATATCTACTGCAAAATTCAACGAATTATGTGATTTGCGCACAACTCACGAATCAATAGTATTGCCGATTGTTTGCTGGAATAAATATAAGCAATCGTTTAATCCTCTCTTTTTCGGTATATCTTATCGAAAATCAAAAGCAAATGAATTTACATTTTTGTGTAGTTTTTGTCCTATTTTTCATATCTTTTTTCGATTTATATTATATTTTAATCGAGATTTTTTTCAATTTTAATCGGATTTTTAAGTTAATTTAATACAATTTTATGCATGTACTGTGATTTTGAGAATTAAGCTCGTTGAAAAATAGAATAGATTTAATGCAGTATTTATTTGAATCATGGATGTCGAAAGTCGACAATCTTGGGGGAGAGGATATGGAATGGGGTGATTTCGAAAAATTTGCTTTTCGGGGGAGATAGTATATGAGGGGGGGGCAGGGTGTATGGCCAAAAAAGTTTACATATGCTTTATTTTTACATTGTTTTAAAAATAAATTAATGAATTTAAACTGGAGTTATCAACATTTTAATCTAAATTTGGACAAATAAAATTTGCCTGGCTCCTATTTTTGCTCTTTCTAAGTTATATTCTGAGATAATAAACACTAATTTTTTAATTGTGTAATTGTGGGGGGTGACGGACTTATCTCATCTTCGACATCCCTGATTTGGATCGGTTTAAAAATTTAATACTTTTAGATTTGTATTAAATTAATATTTGCATTAATCAAATAAAAATGCGAAACAATGCAAATTCTAGGACTTATTTTTACATTAAAAATAATTTTAATCAAAAACAAAGAATAAGAGAATCTATTATTAAACTCCTATTTATATAAAAAGTTTTTTGTCTTTTAAATTGCATTTATTCTGTGATTTATTTCATCATTAAATTTGGATTAGCTTTGAATTTTGAATTTTTTTTTCTATTAATCTTTTTTTCTGTAAAAAAAGAAAAAATTATTATTTTATTGTTAATAAACTGTTTGTTTTTAGAAATTCCCTTTCTTATTTATTATTTATTTATTTAAACTTAATAAATAGATACATAAACTTAAAAACGTGCCTTGCGAGATAGTTTTATTGTTTTAAACTTGTTAAAAAAATATTTTTGCATATGTTAAAATATTATTTAATTAATTT
>JAQIYC010001142.1:0-10214 GCA_034699545.1 Porobelba spinosa | reverse complement strand
ATTCAATTATTTTTTCAAAAATTTTATTGTTTTAACATAAATCAGATTAATGTCTTAAATAGAAAAAATTGTTATTATTATAATCATTATTAAATTAATTACAAAAAATAAATAAAATAAATAAATAATAAGATTTTTGTTAAACTTTGACATTTGATACTGTATTTTAAATTTGATAAAGTTGATAAGTTTCAATTTAAATTAGCAAACATAATAAGGCTATTAAAACTAAAAAATATAATTTATAAAACATGTTATAAGAAAATAGTGTTAAGAGTGAAAAAGTTTGGCTAAATCTCAAATATATTAAACACATTAAAATTCAACTAAAAACAAATTTAAAGTATTAAGCTATGAGTCAAATGCAGTTTGAATGTACAAATCGTGTTTTGTCTTAATTTAGTTTCGGCAAAAATATCTCTTTATCTCTCATATCTATAATAGTTATACTATTTTTTGCATTCATTTCATCGATTGTATGAATTTTCATTAGAAAAAGGCGAACCAGAAATATCAAGACTAAAGTTTGAATGAAATTGCCTTGTTTTATTTTTTATTCTTCATAATATATTAATACTTATTTCATTGCATGTATTGCACCTAAAAAATTAAAATTAGTTTTCAGTTTTACAATAAGAAAAAGAAATAATTGAAAAAATTAGGCCATTATTTGCTTGGATAGAATTTGTTAGAAAAGGCAAACAATTGATAGCAAATAGAATTAAACGGTTTTTAACGAGAGTTAAACCCAAGTATTTGACGAAACGTGAGATGAGATCAGGAGAAATACATTTATTTTATATTTTTTTAATTCAAAAAATAGTTTTATGTGAATTATGCTCTAAATTGAGGATTAAAACAGAACTATCACACGGGATATATAACATAAAACAGCATTTAAAAACTTTTTACTTATTTTTTTCAATTATAAAATTGTTAAACAAAAAAGAGATTCCGATTCTATAATTTATTCGCACGAATGTTCTGATATATAAATTTAAATTTAAGGCAAAACTAAAACTAAAACTTTTTTATATTTATTTAAATTAGAGCAAAGACCAGAAAATTTGGTAGTTAAATTTTTTATAATACAAATTTTGTTGCCTATATATTTTAAAGTACGCTTTTTTTAATTCAAATTTTATATAGTTTTTTGAGCCTAAACTTGAATCTAATTATAATTGTTTAAAATATCAATTTTGGCCTAAAGTTATTTCAAATTTAAATATTTAATTAAATATTTAGAAAGAATTTATTTCTTTTTCACTACTGTTTTGTTGGCTTAGGCCTAGAGCTTAAGCCCCGAAACAATTATTTTCAAGTTCGAGGTGTTGTTGAGCTCTCGGCTCATAGCAGTTCATACATCAAATGATACAATTATTTTGACACTATTTTCATAATTACATATATTTTTTATTTCTATATTTACTTTGAAATTATAGAAAGTTTTGAAATAATACAAACTTGAAATAGAAAAAAAATTGTGTTAAGCGTATAAAAAATAATAACTCGAATTTGAAAAGCACTCTATATTTTATTAATTAAACAATTTATCAAACTTTTGAATTTTCTCACAATTGTATAAAAACGATATAATTCACAATTAATCAAATTTAACATTTTAATAAATACACTAATTTAATTATACAAATCAAAACTAAGATTGATAAATTATTTTTATTTAAAAAGAGAGCACAAATCTATGTTTGATTAAGTACGATAAGTTTTATTAATTTAATTTGTATTATTTATGTGTCGATTGATAGATAGAGACTCTTTCTGAGAGACTGTATATTTGAATAGATGTACAAATAGAGTGCAAACGATAGTAATGCTAAAAATGTTGAACGGAAAGCATAACTGGCCCGTTAGCTCAGTTGGTTAGAGCGCCGTGCTAATAACGCGGAAGTCGTGGGTTCGATCCCCCCACGGGCCACATATTTTTGTATATTTAACCATTTTATTTTTTTCTAATATTGTTTTAAAGTATTTTAAGCTAGACACTTCATTAAACTGCAAGAATTTTTCGTCTAAATTAGTTAAATTAAAATAATTTTGTGAAAATGCATTTTTAATATTTCTATTTTGTACAGTATAAACTAATCGAGCCATTATTTTCACTAAATAATTACATGCTTCAATTTGTATTGTTAATCGAGATTTTGTGAATATTTTTAATATAAATAGTAAATATAAAGCCATAAATAATACAGTATATATTTATATATTAAACGCTAAGCTTTGCACGAATTTCTAAAATTCAAAGCAATGCAAACATTTCTAAAATAAGCTCAAACTACATGAAAAACATTTATTTCGAATCATTTATTGCTTGGATTTAATTATTTAAATGAAAATAACACAGATTTGTCTCAAAATTATTGTAATTGAGACTCGCATTAGATATTGAATTAAAAAAATTATTTAGTTTATAAACCAATTTGAAAAAATGTAATAAACTATAAGTTAGAAAAAAAACAACCAAGAATGCCTCAAGTAAAATATTTAAAATAATATTTTTAACTATTATATTTTTAATACTGAAATAATTTTTAAATTAAATTTATAAAAAATAATAGAATTTTAATTAATTTTTGATTTAAAATACAATTAGTTTTCATATGTGAAAAGTTAGTGCAACAACTTATAAAGCAAGTGGAATTTGATCATGGCTATTTCTTACAAACAATTGAAGCAAGGTACGGTACAGTAACATTTGTAAATTATGAGTCTATTACTCAATAAGAATGTGTTGGAAAAAATTATCTTTAATTTTCAGCATTCGATTCAATCAATAGATTTGAATGAAAGGCGAACTCAAATTAGGAATTGAATGAATCAATTGCTGAATAAAAGTTTGTTTTTGTGTCAAATTAAATGATAGGTTATTCGAGAATCTGTTTTGAATTTATTTTACTTAATATAAAGAAAGCAATAATAAACTTAATATTGAGTAATCATTAATGTCATTGATTTCTTGGTTTAATTAAATCTATTCATATATTTAATAAAAATATTTTTTTAGAATAATTTTAAATTTAATTAAAGTTTGCATTAAATTAATTTAAAGCAGAATTAATTAGAATAAAAATTAGATTAATTAGAATATATGAAAGGAAAATATTGAAATTAATTTAAATAAAAGTTCAAACAGATTGATGTGCAAATGGGTTGTAAAACAAGTTTAGATTTATGTTTTCGATTTTGTCTCCAATTTTCATTCAGCTCTTTCATCGATTAAATAAAACAAAACAAAATTTTCAAAACATTTCCTTTATTTTTGTACAAAATATTAAGTAAATAAAAACTCTACGGAAGTAGCTTAAATTTTTTAAAACTTATATAATTTATGTTGGATAATTTTTTATCTAATAAATTATATAAATTTATTTGAATTAAATTTCAATTTAAAGCTAATCTTATTTTATTAGAGCAAATATTTAGTACTATTGACTTTAGTAATGATTTACTAATAAATTAGACTATTTTATAGTTGATTAAACAAGGTTAAGAAATAGTAAAAATTCCGGTACCATTTTAAATTAAAAATTAATTTTTAAAATAATATTAACTAAACTAAAATCTTATTAAATTAAAAAAAATTATTGTTAACTACAGACATATCGACGGTGAGCCAAGCCAGGGGGATTTTAGGCTGATCCCCTTCGACATTCCTGGTTAACTATAATATTTAGATTGCTTTTAAACCTCTTCTAAAGTTTTAATTAAAAAAATAACTTGTGGACTGGATGTGTGACAAAACTTGATTAAATGATAAATTTTATAATTAAAAATTTATTATTATTTTCTAAATTGAAATACTAAAATAATTTCTACAAATTATATTTACTAACAAGGTGCAAGTTGTAACATTGCCTTTCTTTTATATTAAAATTTTTGCTTTATAAACATTGTCAATCTATGGCTGTTTTTACAATATTTTAAATTATTATAAAATTTTCACCAAAATATCTCAAAAATACAAAATGCAATTTAGTATTTTTCATAACATTTAAGTCTTACTGCAAATTTTGTCAAACTTTAATTGTTAAAATTATTTCAACTACAATGTATTCACTAAACATATTCCTCGCTCTAACTATCAGATAATTTACTACAAAATAAATTTTATTTTTAAACTTAAATAAGAAATACTTTTAAATACACAATAGTCTGAAAATATTAAATAATTTGCAATACATTCAACGACTATAGGATATATGAATGGAAAACGAATTTAATTACTATTTTAATCATTTCGATCCTTCGAAGTGCGAAACGAATGTAACAAATGTATACGACTTGGAAATGCTTTTTCCGAATGCATTCAAATACGCCGAACAAATCACATTAGGATTTTCGGTCGTTTTTCTATTAATTTATAATTTTATTCTCATTTTTACGTCAAACGCATTCACAATATTCACCAAAACAAGTCGCTCTAATCCAGGGCTAAATTTGCAAATAATTTGGGATATAATTAGACTTAAGAATCCGGTCATTCGGTATATATAAAAACAAAATTATTTATTTATAACTTTAAATATAAAAATAAATATTAAATTTGAATTTAATTAAAACATAAATAAAATGCAAATCAAAAATTCGTGCAATAAATATAAGTTTTGTAGAAATAGTCAATAAGTAAAATGTTATAAAAAGTAGTAAAAATACAAAATCAAAATTATTGTTTATTTTTTCTAAGTTTCACTGTATTATAAAACCTCACTGTAAAAATTCACTGTATTATTAAATTTTTAAAAATATAAATTTCCGACTTATTTACCAGAGTTTTGAACCGGACTCTAATCGAAGAATATGAACGCAATTTGTCTGAAAGTTCTTATAAAACGCTATTAAGAAAATACAAACGACGAGAGAAAGAGTTTTTGGAAAACAATCGAGAGTTGGAAATAAGTCGCTTTCGATTGCAAATTCTGAAATTACAGCTAAAATATTCACAACTTATTGGCGTTCAGTTGTACGACAAGAAAGAGTTCGACTTTTTGAAGAAAAAGTTTGAGAATATTGAGAAACTGAAAAATATGCCGAAAACACATGTTTTGGCTATAAATGAATTGACGGAAGAGTCGGATAGAGATAGGGATAGGAATAGCGATTCCGAGATAACAGATCAGATAAACCGAATGCGAACCATAAGAAACACTTTAATAATTAGCGGAAAACCCGTTCATTATATTTGATTTCATTATTCAATTATATATTTGTATTATATTTAAAACCAAAAATACTTTCAAATTATTCCGATTATTATCGTATTATACGATTCGTATATTTCAAATAAATATTAATATTTTTGTCAAAAATTGAATTTATTTATCGAATAATTACTTAAAACAACAAACAATTCAAATGCAATACAAAAATCAATTCATTTCAAGTGCTTTACAACAAATACAATGTTTTTATACAAAATTAAATACAATTGAAAAATGAGAAGAAATTCAAAAATTGAGTTAAATATGAGAACAAAGAGAAGTTGAGGTCAGAGGTGAGGGTTTAGTCGGTTTGGCGTCACTTCAGAAATTGAGTCCATTTACTGACCCGTCGTTTGTTCGCCAATTGTTTGGATGTATTCAAGAAAATCATTTCCGAATCGATTCCAATCGTGTCTTCATTTTGGGACAACTTTTTGCGCTTCGGTTTCAATGAATCTGTTCATCAGATTTGGAAATACAGTCAGAGTTTGGGTTAATTGAGACAAACATTGAATTGAAATCTAAACAAAAGAGTAATAAAAGCGCGAAATGTGTGGAACAGACCGTCACTCGAGTCGTAGTCTTCATTAGCGCCGGAATCGTTGCAATCGGTTTCGGGACTATCGCCGGCGCCGGCAGTGGTGTCCGTGCCGTCGGAGTCCGTGCACTGCCATAACGACATGTCCTGTTGTCCGAACTGCTGTCGATTCAGAGTCTGGACAATAAGCCGACAGTCTTTGGCGACTCCTCTGCCGTAGAACTGCTTCACCGACTGCTTCTGATTGCAGACCCGACACAACCATTTGGTCGCTTTCCTCGACTGCTGGACCTGATATGTGCGGCACTGACAGCACTGCAGAGCCACGAACTCCTGTGCCATCGCTTCTCACACTTCGGACGCTTGGCTTCGAATGCAATTCAATTCAATACAAATCCAATTAAAGTGTAATTAGAATCGAATCATAAGTTCATTCAATTCTATTTCAAACAATTGACAACTCGTTGTGCGCCGACGCAGACCTCACTTAACACACAATTGCGTTAATAATGTTTGCATTTAATACACTTTTATGAGTCCCTAAACTCAACACTTCTATGCATTCAATACTAAAATTGCATTTTTATTGCTTTACGTTTTATTTGTCTGTTTATCGCCATTAAGTGATTTAAAAGCCATGCTTTCCATTGAAGTTGTTTTGAAAACAGAAAAGCATTTGATTTCTTCAAATATTTGGTTTTAAACGAAATTAAACTTTAAATTCAATTAAACTCATAATTGATTACTAATAATGGTATCGAAAAAGAAGACAAATCCCGAATCGGCTTTCGTTTCGTTCGAAAAACTGTTGGAAACGATCGAAGTGTTGAAGAAGTTGTCGGAAGTGTCCGGCGATCAGACGTCGGCTAAAAAGCCATTACTTTCTGATCCGAACGAACGGATGATTAAACTGAAGATCAGTTATAAGAAGATTCCGTACAATAAGACCACTTATATTCATGCGATTCCATTACCGCATCACTGGAGACACGAATCAGACTTCGAGACATGTCTTGTCGTCAAAGACCTGAACAAAACGCCATTAACTGATCGCGACTTAGATTTAGGTTTCGATTTAGGGATTCATTATTTTATTGATATTTTTAACCATTTTTTGTTGGTTTAGACCAAACGAAAAGTTATTACAAAGAACTTCTGGCGAAAGACAATTCGGATGTATTGGTGACGGAAGTGCTTCCGATGAGAGAACTGAGGAATGAATACAAACTCTTTGAAGCGAAACAAAGGCTTTCGAAAGCGTTTAATGTCTTCCTCTGCGACCGAACGCTATTACACAATAAATTCGATTATTTGTCGCGATTTTTGGGCAAAACCTTTTGGATCGATAGCCGGAAAGTTCCCATTCCTGTTGACCTCACCTCTCCTACTCTTAAAGCGGATTTAGAGACTAAACTAAA
The DNA here is from genome assembly GCA_034699545.1 of Porobelba spinosa. NCBI lineage: Eukaryota > Metazoa > Arthropoda > Arachnida > Sarcoptiformes > Damaeidae > Porobelba > Porobelba spinosa. The sequence continues at coordinate 3,039 of JAQIYC010001142.1, read as the reverse complement.
TGAAACCCAACTCTATGTGTCCGGAAAGGGCGACACAAATGCTGTTAATATCGGTATTAATTGATTAAATAATTAAATGTTTTTATTGACTAACAGTTATTGTTTTATAGGTTTACTCAAACAGTCGACCGACAGACTGGCCGACAATCTGCTGGCCGTCAACGCAAAGGTGTTATCGCTGTTCGGCTCTAATGTTCGGTCTCTTAGTCTGAAAACCGAAAAATCGATTTCAATCACATTTTTTCTGGACTGCGGTTTCATTAATGACGTCCAACTCAACCGAAACATTGCGGACAACAAACCCATTGAAGACGAGTTCTCGCATTTCATTAACTCAAACGTTCAGGTCTTCAACAATGGAGTCATTAAAGTGGTTCCCAAAGCCAAACAAGACATCGATAAGACTGAAGAGATCGATGAGATTGAGTCGAAATGGCTTTTAATGAATCGGAAGACCAATCGAAAGAAGAATAAGAAAATCCGTTTGAATGTCGACAAGCGATTCAAACGAAGGAAAACCGAGAAAAGTGTTAAACAGATGAATGAATAATGTGTTTAATGTTTAGGAGTTATTCAAAATAAAAGTTTGAAAAATTGCAAAAATTTATTTTTCAACTCATTTCTGATTAATTTATAATTTTTAACGAAACGGAATATTTTGTCTGATTTTTAATTTTAATAAAGTTTAAGCAAAAAAAAACACAGTTTTGTGTTAATTGTGGCTAAAATTTAATAAAAATAAAAATTAACATTTGATTTGAAAAAAGTTTGTCTAAAGTTGAACCGATGGGTAAAATAGTGAATATAATTGCAGACATTGTTTGGAAGCTTTTGGATATTTAATGCTTTTTATGAATAAAAAATTATGCAATGCTTTGACGAATGGTTTACTAAAAGTTCAAAATTATTGTTCAATTATTAAACTTTTAATGAATTATATTTATAATGATTTGTAAACAATCAATGAATGCACGCATTCGTCACTCATTTTGTTAACTAATTATTGGATTAAAGTTTAAATTGTTTTTAACTGTTGTTTAGAAATTGGATTCAATTGACAGTAGATTTGAATTGAAATTATCTGAAGAATGTCTTCGAGTTATAGTGTGAGCGAAGAAGAACAAGAATTGGCTGAAGAGTACGTGAAGGGCGGCTATCATTTTGTGCGAATCGGCGACTCCATGGGTGGGAACAGGTATCGAGTGCTCCGAAAGCTGGGTTGGGGTGCCTTCTCCACCGTCTGGCTCTGTTTGGACAATGAGCACAAGAACTACTGTGCCGTCAAAATAGTCAAAAGCAATAAGCATTACCGCGAGTCCGCGATGGATGAGATAGAGATGTTGTCAGTCATTAAGAACGCCGACTCAACCGATCCGTTTGCCGATCGAGTGGTCAGTCTTCGCGACCACTTCACCGTTAGAGGAATTAACGGAAAGCGTTAGTATTTTTGATTTCATTTATTGATTCAATGACTAAACGATAAAATGTGTCAAAACAGACGAATGTCTAGTATTTGAAGTATTGGGCGATTCGTTGCTTCGGTTTATCAATACTTTCTATCGGAAAGGAATACCTGTCGTCGGCCTTAAGGTAATAATCAGACAAGTGTTGGAAGGATTGGATTATTTACACTCGAAGTGTAAGCTAATCCATACCGACATAAAGCCGGAGAATATCTGTTTGACTGTCAGTGAAGATGACGTAAAACGAATGCATTTAGAGGTCATGAGTCTGATTGACAGCAAATCACAACTTCCGGACAGTTTCATATCGACGGCTCAAATAGACTTTCGACAGACGAGGAGTCAACACAAGAGTTGGCACAACGAACGCGAAGAAAATAGTTTTGAATCTGATTTGAATGGCGACCACACCGGCGATAGGGGCCGCGCCATCGCCGCACCAGCTTTTCACTCATTCGGTGCAATCAAAGGTAGATATATATTATCTTTAACTTAATTATTAAAAATTTAAATTAAGTTTAATCTAAAAACAGGGAATTTGAATGAAATATCGATAAAAATCGCTGACTTCGGAAATGCCTGTTATATCGTGAGTAAAGTTTACTAATTAAACAATTTAAACAAATATTAACTTTAATCCGCATTTAGAACCAGATTTTAAGCTCAACTATTCAAACGCGTCCATATCGAGCACCGGAAGTGATTCTCGGCGCAGGTTATGGAACTTCTGCCGATATCTGGTCGACCGCCTGGTGCTGTTCTTTAGATAATCAAATAATTCATTGAATAATTAAACCGTTTTTAATCATAGCCTGGCCTTTGAGTTGGCGACTGGGGATGTGCTGTTCGATCCGCACTCGGGTGCTCAACACTCCCGAAGTGACGAACATTTGGCCAAAATTATCGAACTGTTGGGTCCGATACCGAAGATATGTCGAAAAGGAAAACATTTCAAACAGTTTTTCCGCAAAAGCGGTCGACTCTTACGTATGAAAGTCTCAGAGAATTACAGATTAGAAGACCTATTGGTCTCTCAATACGAATGGCCAGAAACCGAAGCCAAAAATTTCTCACAATTTCTTTTACCGATGCTCTCAATTGATTGCCACAAAAGGCCGAACGCTTTTCAATGTCTGTCTCATCCCTGGCTTAAGAGCACAGATACTCATTAAATCATTATATGTTGTGAAAAAATAATGTTTTTGTAAAAATAGTCGTAAATAAAGTATTTCTAATTATTTTTGCCATTTGTTTGGATTTAAACTTTTTTTTTGTTGAAGTTATCATCAAATTATAATTTATAATCAATAAAAAAGCAACTATTTTAAAGAATGATTCTGGCTGAAAATCACATTATTAGTAGCATTTGTACAAAGTGTAACATTTATTGATACTAAATTGTAAATAGTAAATTGGTTGAATAATGGACTTGATAATTTGATAATAAGTTTATATTACGGATTAATAAACTAAAGTTTTATTTTAAAATTCATAGAATAGTTGAATAATTCAAAGTTAACCCTATTTTTGATAGAAATGGTAAAGCAATATAAGTACATGTAAATATGTACAATGT
>JAQIYC010001141.1:0-10219 GCA_034699545.1 Porobelba spinosa | reverse complement strand
ATCATTTTACTTTTAATATATTCTTTAATATAGCAATCAATTTTGACTATAAACATAAAATACAATTATATTTTACAAATGATATCAAATTTAAAATATCAAATATCAAATGTATATATAGTTTCCATCTCGAGGACGCAGTCCGACAAAAATATTTTAATTAATTTTGTAATGCATTTACATTAATCAAAAAAAGTATTAAGATCATACTTCTCAGTCTTGTTTCTATTAATTTTCAAAATATTTATTTTTAAAATGCCAAATTATTTTACATTAATTTGTAAGATAAAATAAAAGTTTTGTAAAATTTGTAAAATTACAAGTAATTTTACAATGTAAAATTACAAATTTTACAAAAGGGAGAACGCTAATCTTGACTATTTTAATTCAACTGTTACTATTAGTGTCTTTCAAACGTCAAAAAATATACTATGTATGGCAAAAGTAAAATTTACAATTTTTTTGTTAAGAATAACTTTAATTTTATATCATATAATATAATGCAAAAATGACTACAAAAAAATTGTTAAAATATACAAATAAGTATTTTTTAAAGTTAGATTCCGTAAAATTGTGTCTTTTGTTAGATAAAAGATTTTTAAGTTTTGAAAAAGATCTTCGACATCAACGACATTTCGACATTTGTCAAAGGTGCAAAAATATAATTTTTGTCAAAATTTGACGATATTTCAGTTAAATCTGGATTTTTTCTTAAATAATTAAATAATATTTATATCGCAATTAAAATCCAAATAAATATTTTCACTTTTAGTCACTTCAGACAAAACTTGTATCTTTATTTAAAACACATAAACAAAAATAAACTAAACGAGTATTTACGAATTAAAATTCAAATAATTATTTAAAGATATTCTAAATTGAATTTAAATCAAAATAATTTTGTTCACTTAAAATGCTTTCATTTACATATAAAATGGAAATAAATGATTTTATATTTAATTTATATATTTGAAACTAATTTGTTAATCAGTTATTTAAAATATGTTTAATCCATGATAAGCATACTTGTCTATCAGATAACTACTATAAAGAATGTCTCAATCTGTTTCAGGTGTTTCACATTTAATTTTATTTTTAAGTAATATAAAATAATAATTATAATTTATTTTTAGTTTACTTAATTTTTTAATCATTAATTTTGTTATTTTATAAACTCTACTATATGACGAACTTAGTATATTTTTCGATGTTTGAAAGACACTAGTTACTATGATTAATAATTTAAAAATTAAAAATCTTTAGCAATTTAAAAAATTACACGCTCATACTTAAATACTAAAGATTATTTAACCAATAGTATTAATCATATTTAATTTACATTATTACAGTACTAGATTAAATTACTGTTTTTAAACTAAAAATTCTTACTAAAACTTACTAAACTTATCAATGACAATTATTCAAAATTACTCTTTAGTTATAAATTAAAAACTTGAATTTGACACAATGAATCAAACAATGAATCAAAATAAGAGTTAAAATATATTTTTTATCGCAAATATTTAAATTGACCGAATTTTCCTTTACCTGCTTATAGGACTTACAATAGAATATATTATTTAATAACATTTCATTAAAAACGGAATTTTAGAGTATTTTCACTCAAATCTTGAGTTTAGAGTCACTGACTATATCTCAAACTAATAAATAATTAGTTAATTGGAAATAAAAACTAAAACTTTTAATAATTAATCGCAAAACTAATATTCGCTAATAATGACAATCGAACTGAACTTTAAATAGTTTTTTAATTATTATTTTTGGGCAAAAATATATCAATTTTTAAAAACAGAATTTAATTTGAATCGAAAACTAAGTAAAGGGCAAAAAGTTAGAGTGAAGTAGAGTTCCGATTATGAAATATCCGTAAAACCAGAGTTGGATTAATTGGATTTGTTTTGCATTGTTTGTGGTTTGGATGGACTGAACGGCCCAATAGACGAGAGGACTCGAAGACAATATCAATCTTGTGGTCACTTGAATGTGAATGAATAGAATGCAGAACAGAGTCAACGATAAGACATGAATTATGTGAACAAAACACAATTCATTGTTTAATAATGTTTTGGATTTGTGTTTGACTTCACTTCTCTTCGGTTTTCTGATTGTCTTCATTGATATAATGGAAATAAGTTTTGATTTATTGATATTTAAATAATTAAAACAAGTCTTCAGAACCAATGCAGTGATAGGAAGAGCCAAAAGAAAGTTTGGAATTTGTTTGAACTGATAGTATCGGAGAAACCCAACGTTCCAGTACTTGTGCTGAACGGATGAATACGACAGAGGGATAGACTTCAGACACCAATCACTTATTGGATCCGATTTATGAATACAATACAAATTGTATGCATAGAACTGATAGAAGAGGAATGGCATCAAACAAATCAATACATTCACTGATGTCTCGAAAAGTCGATAAAAAAGTTTTTTCATCCAATTGTCAGTCAATTGAAACTTCGATCCAATAAAACATTCTTTTAATACAGAATTTAATTGTTTGTAAATAACAAATCCAATCGAAATAATGCCTAAAATTGTTTAAATAAATAAATTAATTAAAAGTTTAATAAAATGAAGAATTTCTTCAAAATTCAGTTACCATTAGAACGAGTGGCAGAACTCAAACCGAAGACAAAGGAAGCCATCAATAAGTGGAACCAATTGTTTGAAATATGAGTCAAATAAATACCAAAATATGTAAGAAATGCAAACAAAGACTCGGAATAAGAGGACGAGAAGAATATTGACGAAGGATTGTATGCAAACCAATGGACAACCATTCGGGCCATCGGTTTGTCGGCAAACAGTTGATCCGTTAGTTTGAATAATATTATTGCCGTTAATATAAATAATAATAAATTAATTAAAAAACTACTAATTAATAGCAAACTATAAAACGAAAGCAAAGTTTGGGCGAAAATAATAGATTGAATTGAATTGAAAATTTGCGCCAAAACTCGTACCAAAAGTGGAAATAATGGGAAAAACGCCAAAAACTCTTCAGATGTGTATCCGTTGTATGCAATTGCGGTAAAGTATTGCGAATCCCATCGATTCAAACCAATCAATAGATTGTAAACGATTTGATCGGACTTTGACTTCATTTCCGATTCAAATCCATTAACAAAACCATCGCTTTTGTGGTCAGGAATTAGACAATTGAACACTAATTGCAATAAAAACACAATTAAACGCGAATTTGAACTGATTTTGATTACTTCAACCAATTCTTTGTTTAAACTAAACATTGCTTTCATTCAAACCATAAATAAATTAATAGAAAAACATAAAAATTAAATCAAAATTAATTAAACAAATGTTTGTAATCTTAAGACATATTATTGAATGCAAACAAATGACAATTCAATATAAAATTCATTTTATCTGTTTTTCTATGATTTTTACAGAAAAACATTAGATTTTATAATTGAATAAAAACTTGAATTTATAGCCAAAAGTGTATTAAAATAATTATATAATTAATTAATTAATGAATTAAAGTCTAAACTTAATTAAGTTTTAGAAGAATATGTATTATATAGTCAACAGATATGTAATGCATTTGGTTTAGAGATAGAGTTAACCATAAGAGCAGTCGTGGCCGAGTGGTTAAGGCGATGGACTAGAAATCCATTGGGATTTTCCCGCGTAGGTTCGAATCCTACCGACTGCGCAATTATTTTTTGGCTATTTTTAAATAATTTTTCTCACCATACTTTACAATTTATTTAAAAATTTTTTAATATAAATTAATTAGATTAATTTTAGTTGAGTATAAGTAAATGATAAAAACGCAAGAATTTTCATGAAAAATAGTTGTAATATTAAATAACGAATCGAAAGGCTTCAATAATTTGCAAAATTAACCTAATTTGTTGTAGTAAGCACAAAAAATTAAATATTAAAATAAACTCATTTTCTAAATGAAAATTGTTATTTTAAAACTTATACAGTAAAGTACTATTATAATGAACATAAAATTTTTTAAAAACTTGTTTACTATAACGGATTTTTCATTATACTGAATTATTTTTTTAAGACTGTTTTCTTATATAGATCTTGAATAATAATGTTCATAATAAACAAGTATTACTACACTTTCATTTACTTTATTAAATGATCACATGTAATATTTATAATTAAGATCACCCAGTACAGTATTACAAAAGTGCAGGGCTTAGGCCTGTCAGGAGAGTGAGTATTGTAAAGGAGTAAATGACGATTTTTCGACCAAACCCAGAGGAAACCCTTTCCAACTGCCCTCGGCAGCCGTGAATTTTCAAAGGAAGGTCCTATATTTGTACATTATTAAAGGGGGGAAGAGCCAGCATAGATCAGTTGGTTAATTAGTCGAGTTAATGAGCGAAGGGTTGCTGGTTCGAATCCCACTGCCGATAAAAAATATAAAATAGTTGCAATGGCGGGTCATTTGCATTCGCTAACACCGATACCTAACGGCCGACACTTTATGCAATAGAGCCGATAGTGTAGTCCCTCTACTAAGAGGCGGTCATATGATTTCGCAATGAGACCCGAATATGTATGTGATGGGGGTTAGAGACCTGATCGCTCCTTGGTCAACCAGGGTAAAGTGTAAAGTGTTGGTATAATGAACATCCAGTATAACGAATACTCGCCTATTATAATGCTGACCATTCAATATCTGTATTTTAAAAAGCGTTAAAAATAATCCGGTATCATGAACCATCCGCTATAATGAACCAATTTTCAAAATGTCTCGTTCATTATAATACTTTTTTATATTAAACTATTAAACATAGTTAGCCAGACTGAGTCAGGTCAGGGGGTTAAGGTAAATTACTCATTTTTTCTCAAAATTCTAGAGGAGGGTCTAGGTAGGGGTCAGCTCGAAAACAAAACGTAGGATTTCCGCCAAAATTTGCGCAAAATTGCCATTTTTTCTCGAAAACCGTAATTAAAGCCGATTTAATTGGATTTATACTAAATTAACACTAAATTAAGATCATGTAACTAGATTTAAACCGGATTTAATTTTAATTTAAATAAATTAACACCATTTTTACAAAATGGAGCAAAAAAATTTCGGACACCTTCGGCGCCCAAAAATTTTCTAGGGCGGGTGTCCTATATTCGAGCAAAATCCTAAGGGGGTCAGAGGTAATTATTTTACACGGGCGGGGGTTGCGGACCTGGACCCCCCATTCGCCAATCCTGCTATTAAATATACAGTATATCGATGATACTGTATATCGAAATCAATTGTTATATAATATTCAATCATCATTTAAAAATAAGATTATTATTAAAAACATTAAATTACGAAATATAATATCTCGACTCAACTCTAATTAAAAATCAAATAAAATGCAAAAAATAATTGCGCAGTCGGTAGGATTCGAACCTACGCGGGAAAATCCCAATGGATTTCTAGTCCATCGCCTTAACCACTCGGCCACGACTGCCAGATAGGAGTTCCGGTCTTTACAATTAAATTCAATAATTTCAACAGTTATTCAACAAATAATCATAAATTAATTTTTTTGCCAGTTTTTTATTCAAATCATTTAATGATTTTGATTGCATTTAAAATATGAACAAGTTCAAAACTGTCTGCAATTAAAATATAATTATTTAATTAAAGATTATTTAAAATGAAATAAACATTAAAACCAATTATCGTCTAAACAATTGGTCAGTTTTTGTTGTACTCGAAAACAAAGCATTTCTTTGAGCTATAATTTTTGGATTTGTTTTATTCGACTGATTGTCGACTAAATTAACTTTTGGAGCCGTAGTCTGACTGAGAGAGGGGGCAGTCCTTCCGGCGACACCTGCTTTGATGCCGTGCTTTGCCTGTAATTCATTGATTTGTTGATTCAAATAAGTTATGATATTTTGGTTAGCGTTGAGTTGGGCTTCAGTTTCAGCACATTTTGTCTTTAAAGTCTCGAAATCTTTTCGCAAACTCTTGTGTTCTTTGTCTTTAGTCTTGAGCTGTTGTGAACACAATCTTAAATCCGATTCCAATTTGTGAACAGCAGTCGAGTGCAGATCCACAGCTTCTTCCTGTTTCGAAGTGACCTAAAAATCGAAAATAATTAAAACAAATATAAACTAAAGGTCTGATTGAGTGAGACTTTGTTGAGAAGCAGTAGCTTCTGATGAGTCGATTGCATCTCTGTTTGCAATTTCCGAATGATTTCGTTGGCTTTGGAGAGATCCTGAGTCAACGAATTGTTATTCAAATTGATTTCGTCCAACAATTGCTGTCTCTCTTCAGCCAATTCTTTGAATTTGGTTTTCTCTGACTTTTCGTTTTCATACAATTGCTTCGTTTGACTCAATTGTTGTTCAATTGATGAGATTTTTCGATTCAAATCAGTTATTAATTGCAAATCCTTTTCCGATTCACGTCTCTGTTCTCGTCTCACGTTTTCGACATTAAAGGCCAACTCTTTGCGCAACTCTTCGATCAATTCATTGCTTTTAATGTCCTTATCGTTCAATTCGTTAATCAAATGCTTTTGGATTTCAATCTCTTTTTTGAATTTGATTTCCGATTCTTTCAATTGGTTTTTGAATTCAGTCTCAATTATATCGATTTCCCGATTCCTCGACAATTCGGTTTCATTTAACTTCAGTTCCAAACAATGCAAACAATTTCCGAGTCTTTCGTTTTCGAGTTTTAAATTACGAAAAGTGTGACTAAAACTCGATTTAATGAACTCCTGATTTGCGGCCGGAATTCGAAGCGAAAAATGCGTTAAATGTTTGAATATATTTGTTTCGATTATCTCTAATGTAATCAACTCTTTGTTCATTTGGTTTAACGAAAGAAGAAATCTTTAGATAAAAAACAAAAATTAAAAACAAAATCAAATCAAAGCCGAAATGTGAGCCAAACCGCGGATTATCTTTGCTTTGTTCGGCAAAACAGGTCTCAAACAAATCGATTAATGTTTTCGGAAACGAATTGAAATCAATTAATAGATTTTCAGTCGATTTGATTCTATCGTTAAATCAAAATCAAAAACAAATTTAAAATTGTTTTTCGAAACAAAAAACAATTCAATTACTTATCAAAGAGTTGTTCATTGATTGAAGTCATGTACAGAAAGAACGGGTCGTTTGGATCAGTCAAACGGATCATCACTTCTTCGCGACTTAACCCGAAATCGGTTTCGACTTCTACTCTAAACTCGAATTTTCTGCAAAAATATGAATTAGTTTTGAAAAGCGAAAGCAAACCAACAATCGGTTGAATACCTCTTCACTAATTGCTTCGATTCCTTCACATGAATTGACATTAGTTTCGAAAATACCGATTCGTTTGAATCGTTTAAAATATTTTTATTCATTTTATTTGATTTTCGATTTTGTTTCGAAAAAAATTGTTTCAATTAATTAGAAATAAAATATTTTTTGATTTATTTTGTTTATAAAACAAATATTTTAATAAAATACAAATTAAAACAGATTTAAATAAATATTAATTTAAATAATAAATACATTTACTGTCAATCAAATTGTGAACAAAATTAAGTAAAAAGTCTTTTGAAAACCAAACCATTCATTGATTTTCAAAACTTGATGTTTATGTCAAACATTGGCCAAAAACAGCGCAAAATTTTAATCCAAAAACTGTGTTCTCTTATAATGTTTAACTCGTTGTCTACCCTTCAAGAGCACCCATACTCTTGTGCTCCCCTTCCGTGCAATTCAACATCAATACAACCTTAAGATATAGTTTGATTTGTACGTCCGTTGTTCACAATATATACAGTCTTTTTGAATAGTACTGCAAAAACAACTGACAGCCAATAGCAGCCAAAAGTGGGCGGAGTTTGTATAGCAAAGCATAAAAAGTTGTGGTTTCGGTATAAACCAGTGATTAAAGTATATATATTTTTATAGGGTTTCGGGTTTTCGGGTTTAGTCTTCGCTTCACATCTGTCGGTTGGATCAGATGTCTGATAGTCTGTCTATTATATAGTAGTTCGAAACACAAGTATCTGTTTTTCACGATTTCTTATTATTTGTTTGAAAGCATCAAAAAGTTTTTGACAGAAACACAGAACAGAACACATGTCTGTCTGTCAGTCACTTTCATAACACATTAGACCCAATCAATAGCTAAACACGACTTCTGTATTAAAAGCAAAGTTTGTGTCAAAAAGAGTGTGTTTTATGAGATAATTAAAAGTTTGTAAAATTGCGACGAAAATTGTGTTTAAATTTGTGTTAATTAATGTCAAACTTAATAAAACTATTCCTGAAATGTAAAGACCAGAGCAGAGGAGAAGAGGAGAACAGTTATAGAAGAGTAAATGAGTTGGGCAACTACTTGGGTAAAACTACTTGGGCAACGCATGCTCTCAATCTAGTGGTGAATAGTTTGCTAGTTTGGAAGCACTGATAGCTAAGGTTAGCTGTGGCACAGGCACTGAACAGGCACTGCAACCAGTATCAGAACCAGTGTGTGAGCGATGCTTAAGAGGCAGACCATCTCTACTGAGACAACAAACACAACAGAGAAAACATGACATTATTTACACTGTTTTTCGACTCATTTTATACATTATTTAATTCAATTGTCATTTAATATGTGTTTGAATTCAAACTTTTAGACATTGAGTGAAATGTGATTCAGAGATAAGATTACGGATTGAATGTAAGCTTAAGATTGTTTTCTTGTGTCTAAAAATTGGTGTTATATTAGTTGACAATTGTTTTGGCGAAAGATTAGTGAGAATTGGATTTGTCGGCCGAGTCGTCAAGACTTAGTGCACTCAAGCAATGCTCAACTCAAGCAAAAGCAGTCATCAGTCGTGCGGCGAATCGCCTCTACTGTACCCGAGGGGCCAGAAGTGGTGGTCTTCGGGCGGGTTGTGGTCACAGTTGTCGCAAACACTGTTGTGTTGTTTAGCTTTCGTTGTGTCGATCGCTTGTCTGATCCGAACTTTCAATTTAGAGAATAAGATATTAACTCTTGAGTCGAATTGTGTCGAATACGAGACTTTAATCAATAAACTGATCCAAAACTTTGATCTATTGTCCAATAATCCAATTAATGGACAAAATGGAGCCAATTATGACAAGTCTTGGTTAGACGAGACCGGCGTTGGAAACACTGTTCGCCAACTCATTGCTGATCGCAATATCGATGCCATTGTTGAGGAGGTATTCATTGCATGATATCATGATATATGAGATCTGTTTGGATCCGATATATGGAAACACTTATTATTGTAGTCTTTATTGCTCTCATTATATGGATGAGGAGATGGGAAGGGATGGCAAGGGATGCCAAGGCTAGAGCAGGCATACCACTAATGAATGACAATAGCAATAGATTTTGATTTATATGATTAATAGTGACATTAAATTGGATTTGATTTGACGTTAACTCTAGTTCTGAATTGCTGTTGACTTTTAGCGGAGTTGACAGTCGAGTGACTCAAACATTGACTGTATTTCGCGTCAAACGAATCAAACTTTTAGACATAATAGGAATTCGGACTCATTTTCTGAATATAAAATGTTTAATATTTCCGAATATTTTCTTTTATCTCTCGAAAGAGTAGTGTTTTAGTGCTATTCTCTCACACTTTGCGAAACTCAATCACATAATCGATAGGTTTTCTAGAGTCGGATTGAAAGCAAAACCAGTTATTAAAACAAATTAAGTTTTGATAGATTTTCCGCTTCAGTAATATTGGAAATATATTTTATATCAATATCAACAAAATTATTATAACCTATTAGTTCTAAATTGATTATATGTAGATTTTAATTAAGATAGCGATCCATGAAATTTGTGCTCAATTACTGAACACAATCTGATATCAAATTAAAAATAGTTTTAGTTTTTGCCTTAAGTTAAAAGCACTTCTGTATTATACAACAAATTTTTTTTTAAGTCTTTATTTGGAATATAAAACGAAAATTCTTAACACAGTTTTGACAAACAATTCATAAGAGTTTAATATAACAATCAGTTTAATGAAGAGCAGGAAAAAAGTTTGAAGAGATTTTGGAGTAGTTTTTGTTCGACAAATATCTGCTTATTATACGTTATATTAGTTTTATATAAACTTGAAATAAGAGTTTCCAAACAATACGCAGTTCTTAAGTGCCATTTGAACAGGGATGTCGAAGGGGGGGGGGATGACGGGCTTATCCCCCCCCAGGATTGAAAAATTAGCCTCTATCC
>JAQIYC010001140.1:0-10233 GCA_034699545.1 Porobelba spinosa | reverse complement strand
AATAATGTAATTGTAATTAAATGTAATAATAATTGACTGTATGTTTAGTTTTAATACTAATAAATGATTTATTAAATCAAAAATTTTTTGCTGCCCGATTCTGCCCGCCGAATTTTAATAAATGTAAAGATTTATTCGGGCTGCCCGATTTTGCCCTTCGATTTTTAAAATTCTTGCTGCCCGAATTCGTTGATCACTAAGTATATGATAGAAAACTGATCAGTCTCATAATGGAATTCTCATTTGATTGAACAAAACTGTAAAGAGTCTAAACCTACAGTATTTCGTGACGTATAGACAACAACCAATAGAGAAGTGCCGGCAATACGGCTCACATTGACTTGCATTGAATGCACTTCTCTTTCCGTATCTCTACACTCGTCGTCCGATCTGTTCATCGATTGGTTCGTTTGGATTCGAAGGTAACAATCGGTTTAATATTTATTCAATTAATTGATGTATGAAATGATGAAAACAATGCAAGAATTATAGCAGTATATGATTAATGACTACTTCCTTGGATGTCTGACCATAAGCCATGTGCCACTTGGCCCGGGTTTATGAAACTGACTGTAAATTATACAATCATTAAATTTTAACGATATTTTATTTTTGTTTTACAGGTTTGTCATAACATTTCTATTGTATTATTAATTAATTATCATAAATATAATTAAGTATTATATAAGTGTTATATAAGTGTTAATTACAATTAATTACAAATTGTATTCAATAATCGATTTAATAAAATATTTAAATATTTGTTTATTTAATCAATTGTTTGCATAATCTCTCAAAAGTTGATTAGAGTTTGTGTTAAAAATAAAATAAAATATTATTTACAGAAAATAGTTATTTCCGAACGGTTTCGATGAGTTCAGTCGAAAGCAATTTATCACAAATTTTGTTCACTTTATCGAAAACATTCAGTTCTTTAGATTCATTAGTCTTAGCGACGAATTCGTCGATTTGTTTCCATTTCTGAAGCAAATCCTTATTCTTCGAGGCCTTAGTGTTGAGGCATTTGATGAGACCCTTAACGCCGAAACTGATCCGCGCGACCACTAATTCCAGCAAATTCTCGATCTTTTGCTTCTCTTCTTCGGTCTCAGTGTCGGTGAAGTCAATGTCGGAAATGGTTAACAGAATTGAAAGAATGAGATGAAGTGAACGGACTTTAGAGCCGTAACCGTTGAGTTGCGCCAAATTGCGTTCGTGTAAACCGATCTGTTCTAACGTCACCCGAAGGTACTCTTCCTTGTCGTTCAGCACTTTATATATCGATCGCGAGTTCGAGTAATAATCGTTCGACGAATTGAATATCTTTTTCCGTCTCTCACTCTCTTCGCTCTAAACCAATGATTAAAACATATAATAAATATCTGAAGAAAATCTCAAAATTAGTATAGATTTGAAACACAAACCATATTTCGGTAGGAGTTGTGGTAAAGAGAGCCCAATCGGTGACTAATAGTGGCCGCTCTGTATTGGTATAACACGTGTCGAGAAGTGTTCCATTTCTGTGCGTCTTCGCACAAATTCAAGGCTTGGGTTAAGTATTTAGTGATCTCTTTCTCAACCACTTCGAAGGCAGAGGTCGAGAGGGGAGCGAACTCTTGCATAAGACACCCGACGGTATACAGAGTTGTACACAATTCCCAATTGATGTTATCCCAGGCGTTGGTGTACCGACTCTGACCATCGACTCCCAGTTCACTGAGCGCTGAGTTATAGAAATCGATTGCTTTGATATAAAAGTGTTTCTCTTTCGGCGAAAACTCTTTGGAACTGCTGTTCTGTCTGAAAGTCGGCGCAAATATATGAGCGCAGGTGCGCATCAAACGGCCCGAATTGGACAGCATTAACGACGTGTTCTCTTTGTCGCCAACTTTTCTAAACAATTCAATCGCTTTTTGGAAATACATTTGACTTTTCTTCGTCAGAGAATCCAATTGATTGACTTCACTCTCATTCAAGTTCTGTTGGCTTTGAGTCGAACTGTTGTTAACAGTTTGGTTGAACTGTTTGAGCGATTCATTCATATAATAATTAGCCAATTCGTTCCAGATATAGCCCAACCTCTTCAGAAGCCTTTCTTGTAAAGTGTTCTCTGCGTTCGGCTTAATGTCGTTCAACTGAAAGACCGCCTCTTCATAGCACCGATAGCACAGTTTGAGTCTCTGCTCAACACTATTCTCGCTATTAATGAGAGGACTATAAGCCCAACAAAACTCTTCCTTCAAATCCGATTCATTCAGTTTTTCAAATATTTGCGTCAATTGAATGCAATACAAATCGTTTGAACTGTTGCCGTCACTCTCGAAGTCGAACTCTTCGGTAGCGATAGAAGAGTTTAAAATCTTTATATGAATGTCACCGCAAAGCGCCAGAAGGCAAGCAATCGGTTCCTTAAAATAGTTGGTTTGACCGCTCTTTTCGATGAGAATGAGTGCCATCTCATAACACATGACTCCCATTCGGATGTGTTTAAGTGCCTTCAAACAACTGGCCTTAGAATTGGCCAATTCGGCTAATATGCAGAACACTTGAGCGCTCTTTTGCAAAAGACATACTTCTAAACAGGTCTTCCAGTGGGGTATCACTTGTGGTGTGATTTGCGTCAACTCTTTGCCAGATATCGATCCGTTTTCACTATTCGTGTTCTCTGTGTTCAGAGAACTGTACTTCAAAGGAATGGCTTCTCTCGGATTCGCCATTTTCTGTGACTCGTCTCCTCTGGAACTGCTGTAAAGAATCTCTTCTTTGTTTTGGGAATTCGAGTGAAACAACGAATTAAGTCCTTCTATAATGTGTTTGAGAGCTCTTTCGCATTTCGTATTCCAATCCAAACTATTTTCTTCAATGAATTCATTCGTCGATTGTTTGGGTTTTCGAATGTTTTCATAACATTTCTTATAATAATGAGGAAAACCTAATTTATTCACCTCTAGAGTCGGGCAATTGGACTCATCGCTCGAGCCTTCACTCGAGTCAAACTCGTCTTCAAACTCCTCTTCATCTTCGGTGACATTACTCTTATCACTCAAAGGCATTAAAGTCGGATCGATATCATTGGGCACATAGACGTCCGACAGGAGGTAATTGGCCGAAGAGACGATTTGGGAGTGCTTTTTGGGGTCAAGTAGTGACAAACAATGAGTCAATAACTTATGTATTTTCGAGTTAATAGCCGGCGAGTGCTTCGATTGGTTGGAATCCCTCATATTCTTCGCCACTCTATACAAAAGCATTGCCACCGGAATAGCGAATGGATTCGAGTCCTTCTCTTCCATATAGTCGGCGCACAAAGCGGTCAAATCGTATAGTTTGACGACATCGTCGTGTTTGCCCTTAAAGAGCCAATACGTATGACCAGATTTAGTGGCTTTCGATTTCAGAAACGAGAGAATATTTTGAGCGATATTTCGGATAACATTCGGCGAGAAAAGCGATTCTTTGTTTCCAGACATTTGCGGAATGTCTTCGGTTTTTATTAGTTCTAAAATCAATACAAATTTTATTAAAATTTAAAAATATTTAACTCAAACCCCAATTATTTACCGTATTTTTGAACAATTCCTTCCAAATGGTAACACATTACCACTTCGGGCACCGAAGACATCAAGTTATCCAACCAGTAGTCCATTCCCGTCAAGACATTAATCGGTCGCTTCATGTCGTGGAGTCTGAGACTGACGGCCGGGTGGTTGGCGTCGCCGAAGATCGGCATATTGGACGAGACCAACATTCGGATGTCTTCGAAGGTCCACAAGACGTTGCGTAAGAACCCCGAGAACTGAGAGTCGATGTCTTCGATTGAATCCAATTGTTTTTCAACCATTTCTGACATTTGGCTCTCTTTGTTGTAATGACTGAAATAAAACTCTTTTCTCTCTCTTTCCTCACTTTCGTCAACGCTTTCAGCTTTTGAGCCCTTTTTCGGAGACAATCGTAAGTTATCTTCAGACAAGACATTGGTTTGGGTTTCCGTTTCCGTATTGTTCTGATCGACCGAATAGTGCAAAAACTTGCAAAACATGTTCTTCATCTGCAACTGGTCTCTAGTGATCCGCTTATTGGCGATCAATGACTTGCAGTTCGTCGGCACTGAAGACAAAACTCAAGTTATTATCGAAAGCCTTAACAACAAAAGTGATTGCATTACCGATCATGTCGTCGATGAACCTCTTAAGCCAAGACCACTGTTTGCTCTCGTTTTTGATCAAATGGTTCGCGAAATCGAATTCGTCGATCAGTAAAGTATTGCCGATTCGGTGAACCATTAGTGAGATTAATGTCGAATCGAAAGGCATTAACAATAACTTCTTAATAGAAGACGAATCTGCGATCACATCAACACTTCCAACACATTCGGGAAAGTTGTTCGCCATTCGAAAGGACGACAACATCGATGAGTTGTTCTTCTGGAGCGGATAACTCCAGTTGTAGTCACCGAAGCGGCCGCAGAGCCAGTTGTCTGGAGGCGTCTTCAGGTTTGTCTGTTCCGACAGACGCCAGAACTTCGACCGATTCGATGACAACGAATCGTATTTTATGATTGCATTTGATTTTATTGTTTCCATTCCTTCGGTGTCTTTCGCTGCCATTGATTACTATTTCGATATTTAGAGACAATTCTCTAAGACTTTACTCAAACAATAATAACTAAACAGTTGTTTGAACTCAACATTCGTTTTATTTATTGTATTTAAGCCCTTATTTCGTCACATATTTCTAGACTTGACATTCATTGCATTCATATAATATGTGACACTATTTGTAGGGGATTTTAGGATATAATAGAAAAAGCACTGAAGGGTCAGTTCTTAAGCTCTTATCACAAGTACATTGTGTTTGAGTGTCGGCACTAAAACGTAAACAAAACATAAAGAAAGCCATCGATTGACGAATGATTTGATTTAATACAAAACGAAATTATATTACAATTTATTTATTTATTCCAACATTTGATTGAATTAATTGGTGCCATAAGTCAACTCTAATTGATTGCCAAAGCCTTGAGCAGTGCTCCACTCCGTACACAATGTCATCAGTGCTAACCTCCCCGTCCGGTCCGTCGACGACGTCAGCCCTGCGCCTGACCCAGGCCTGCGATGACGGCAAGAAGTTCGCGGAACTATTCTACGAAAAGTTGGACAAAGGAAGGCATACCATAAGCACTCTCTTCCACGACTCGGCAGTGCTCTTATGGAATGGCCATTACGTGACCTCAAAGGCGGCGATCGTTCCCTTCTATGAGTCGTTGCCGACCGTCGAGACTCAGCTCTATTCGATTGACGCCCAGCCGGTGCTCGAGGCGGCCGCCGGACAGCAGACCAGTATTGCCGTCGTCTGCAACGGAAAGATGAAATTTTCCTCCAATCAGACGAAGAGTTTCACCGAATCTTTCCTTTTGGCCGAAGAGAACAGTGTTTGGAAAGTACTGACCGATACGTACCGTAACTATTGAGCCATTCGTTCGGTTCTTAATTCGATTGACAACACATTCGCTGTATTTTTGACTCATTTTTGTTTAAATATTTTGAAGTTTTAGTAAAAAAGTTTGTTTTCATATTTGTTTGTATTCTTCTCTAATTGTATTCAACTAATCATGAATTCTCTCATTTAATCGATATTTTAATATTGAAAATGTATTCAAATTTAATGTTAAATCTATTCTTGAGTTTAATTTCGAAAATGCATTTCCGGCCGTACTTTCACCGCTTTTTCGATTTGACTTAAATTAAAATTAAAATAATTTACTTTAAAACAAATTTTTAAAATAAAGTGAAATACAAGTATAAGCTATTTTCAATTAATTGCTGAAATTTTATTTAAAATCTAATCGAAATATTAATAGATTTAAGTATATAATTAAGCAATTATTGATTGTTAGTTCGAAGTGTGAATCAATTATTGGTTAGTTCGCCGGCAATCGATAGCTTTTAATAGGCTATGAATATATTGACGTAATTTGTGGTCATATCCCCCAAAACGTGTTACTATTATTGAAATTTTGAAATCGCCTTAAATTGGTTTTAAATTGAATTTTTGACTCGAATTTACATTAAATTTTGGCCAAATTTTTAAACAATCAATTGGTTAAGCAATGGATACGCCTTCTGGTAAACTAAGCGGCGCTCAGAAGGAAGAGCTGATGGACAATGTGAAGCAGCAAATTGCACTGGCTAACTTCCAGGAATTGCTCAAAGTAAGCTATTTGAGTTTTTGATTTGAATCATGTAATGAATTAACAGATTATTGATTTGATTGTTAGAAAATGAGCGAAAAGTGTTTCAGCAAATGTGTGGTAAAGCCCGGTTCGAGTTTAGATAATTCAGAAACGGTTTGTATTTACACTTCATTTGATTACTCAATGTTAGGCTTATTAGTCATTACATCATCTCTTGGTTTGCATTTCTCTATTGATTTTAATCGCATTTCCTATCAATTACTCATTTATTTAATCGAATTTTTGAAGGATTTATCAATTTTTCAAATTTATTGTTTCGTCTTTTGATTAAATTGAAAAATATTATTATATTTATAAGTATTTAATCGATTAATTCAATAAACTATCGAAACAAAGCATAGAATTAATTGGATGTCTATAGGAAACAGAGAACAGAATCAAATGATAGAAACAGAGCCGAACAGAGGGGGAGGGGAGGGGAGGGAAGGGGAGGGTAGAGCCGAAAATATCTTCGTTGGTGTTATAGTAAAAATCTATTTCTCTTATTGTTTGTCAAATGCTTTTCTGAGCTCTGGTTTGCAAATCATTTTCATGTTTTTGTCGAACAGTTTCCGATTATGTATTTTAGAGTTATATAAACAAAATCTATTATTTGATTGATTTTAAATATATAATTATTATATATAACATATTTAATAAGTCCATAAATATTACACATTTATATCATTTTCAATGTTTACTGAAAACTAAACCATTTTTGGAGACATTATTCGGGTAATTAGCGGCACAAATGATGGGTTAAAATCAGGGTTAGCCAAGAAAAAAATTTGGCCTCGAACCCCCCCCCCTCCTGAGATTTGGCTCAAATATAGGACTCCCCACCTAGAAAAGTTTCGGTGGCCGGAAAATTTTTTTTTCCGTTTTTGTTAAATCCGGTTTAAATTAGCTTCATTTAGTTTTAAATCGGCTTTAATTACGAGTTTCTGGAACAAAATGGCTTTATTTTTAGCGGGGATTCGTCATATAGTTTTTGAGCTGACCCCTACCTGCTTCCCTAGGATTTTGGCGAAAAATGAGCCATTTACCCCGTCTAAATCCCCCCTACTCACCTGACTTTGGCTAACCCTGGTTAAAATATAAACACAGGGTTGGCCATAGGGAGGGTTCAGGTCCGCAACCCCCCCTGAGGAAAAATTTGTCCTCTGACTCCCCCTGAAAATTTGCTCGAATATAGGACCCCCCCCCCAAGAAAATTTTCGGCCGCCTTCGGCGGCAGGAAATTTTTCCCGCCATTTTGTAAAAACTAACTAAATTAAGGCTAAATTCGGTTTAAATTCAGTTAATTTAGCTTAATTTAGTTTGAAACCGGTTAAATCTGGTTTAAAACCGGTTTTCGGGGACAAAATGGCGTCATTTTTGGCGGTAATTTAGTAATTTTGGCGCGAAAAATTTTGAGCAGACCCCCCCCTAGGATTTTAAGAAAAAATGAGTCATTTACCCCTACCTGAACCCCCCCCTGACCCGACTCAGTCTGGCCAACCCTGTATAAACACAATTTTAAATTTTTGTGAAAATTAAATTTTTTTTATTATTTCTAAATTTATTTGTGTTTTTACTAGAGTAATTTTATGGCATAAAAATATATTTTATTTCACTTGTATCGCTATCATAGATTTTTCGATTACAAAAATTATTAATTTGTAGTCAATTAATTAATTGTTGTTGATTTGTAATTTGAATTAATTAATTTTCTGTAATACACATAATAAACAATGTGTGTATACAATAAATATGAAAAAGACAAAAGGATTTAATAAATCGAAAAATCTTTATATTATAAAAATTATAATTATTTTTATATGTAATAATGTACTCAAAAAATGTTTTAATTAAAAGTTAGAATTATTATTATTGTTATTATTAATAATATGTTTACTAATTATTATTCGCAACAATTTACCGGTAATTGACTTATTATAAACTTTCTAATCAAAACATAATTAATAAGCAAAACACCGCTCTATAGACGGCTTTACTTTATTTATCAATATTACTCAATCATCTTAATTCAAAAATTATTCATATATTACATTATTTAAATTTGTAAAGGTCAATTTATTCTTTTGATTAGCAAAAAATCAGATTGGGGTTTTAAAGGATAGGCTATACCATTAGTTATAAATAGTATTTTTTTTAATATTTAAAATTATTTCTATGAATAGTTTAAATGTTTGTTGCATTGATGGGACAATTCTTAAAAATTTAATTCAATTGAGTGTAAATTCTGGTAAAATATTTTACATTAATTGCTTTGAATCGATTAATATAGCGATTTACACAATTTACCCAATTTACCCAAACCCATATCTCAATACCTCCTGAGTAACTAATTCTTGTTTTTATTTGATTTTTTATTATAATAGAGTAATAATCTCTGAATCTCTGAATAAGGCGTTATTTTTTTGAATACATAAATATTTCTCATTTAGAGATTCGCGACTTTCATAAAAATCATAGTTAATAGTAATCTAAAAGTAATTTGATTTTTATTTAAACTCACATTTTATCTGAAAATCATATCATTATTTAGCGGTTATATCATTGCAGGAATAGTAAAGTCTGAAAATGAATCTTGTCATAGTTCGCTACCAAAGTTCAGCATTAATTTTGGAATAAATTATTGGCGCCAACAAGTTAATGGCCTGCTTCTGATTAGCATGATATTAATAATTTGTATTTTATAATGTAAAATCAAACTCCAAACAAAATATAAGCAAAATTAAAACAAGAATAAAAATATTAGAAGAATTTTTTTTGCAAATTTTTTTAAGCCATTTTATTTGATGTGTAAAAAAATATATTTGGGATAGGGTCAAATGACCAAACGCAAATATTTTTACTTAAGTAAATATTTATTTTCACTATTTTTTTAAAAGTTTGCCCAAGTTTTTAAAAGTAATTTTTTAAATTTCTCCAAAACTATAAAATCTAAAAATCTGAAATTAAAACCATACGATGTATAATTTTAAACTGCACAATTGACCAATTAACGTTTATGCAAAAATATTTATAAAAATAATTTAAACGCAAAAATAAAGTTTTTTATACTTAATAAAATCACAAAAACATATAAAAAGTTATAAAATCTTTTATCCAATTATTTAAACAAAATTATTTTTGAACGTAGAATTAAAAACTTGTTATGTATGATAGGCTAATTTATAATTTAAAAATATTAACCGATTACAAATAATTTTTTAAAAACTAAATATTTTCTAAATATAATGTTTATTTAAAAATTTATTTCATAAATATATTTTGTATTGCATTTTAGTTGTTTCACTTTTTGTAAAATAACAAATAATTTAAAAATTATTTTAGTTGTTTTTGGATTTAAACTTGTTTTAATTTAACTGCAATCTTGAACACCTTTTGCTTACAATATATAGAATTTAAATTTTAATTATCAAGCTAATCAAACGCAGGCCATTAATTTAGTAAGCGCCAATAATTTAATTGCCAATATTAATGCTGAACTTTGGTAGCGAACTATGACAAGATTCATTTTCAGACTCTATTATTCCTGCAATGGTTTGTATTCTCTGTTAGAAGTTTTTTGAGTGGAATGTATTCATAAAAATAATTACGTTTTGACATGAAATTTAAGTCATTCTTAAGTTTTTAGCTTTTGTAAACTCACCAGGGATTTGTGAGTTTATAGGGATGAATTAAAGCTTTCATAATTAGCTTTTACATTTATAAAAACGTATTTATTATTTAATAGAAGCTTTAAACTCATATAATATAAATATTCCTAAATACCTAATTGTTTAGATTTTTAAACCTATCCTTTGTTTGACTAAAGATATGCATAAATTGTTTGGTTTTGAAATGCATTTTTAATATATTAATTAATAATATTAAATTATTTCAAACTATATAATAGTTAAGTAATTTTTATATTATAGTAAATATTTGGTAAATTTTAATAAAAATTATAATTACGGTAAATAAATGTAAATGAATAATACTGTATATAA